>JAAEAF010004313.1:0-79424 GCA_011037195.1 Triatoma infestans
TGAGTGCAAAAAAAAAAGTGGTTGTTTAGCTCAAAAACGAAAACAGAAAGTTCAAAATGCACATTTTGTGTTGGTATCACCATGGGATCCGACCGAAACTTACCTGTCAAAATTTCTTAACCGGAAGTAATTTATTATCGGAAGTATATCAATATAACTTTATTGAATAGATTTTCAGTTTTTTTTTTTTTGCAATTTTCTCTAAAACTACTGCAACGATGTTTTTTTCCCCAGCGTGCTTTATTAACTACACATACAAATAGCTACAACTTTTAAGTGGAAACAGGGCGCCCCAAAAAAAAAAAAAAAAAAAAAACATTTAAGGTGGTTTTATGGAGTGGGGTGGTGTTTGTTTTCTTCTAAAGTGCTATTTTAGTTTATTTATATAATATTCTATCAACTAAACAATATTAATTAAAATAGAAAATGTTGCCAAAATTGTGAGTTTAAAAAAAAAAAATCGGTTGATCGGAAGTGCGTTTTTATTGAGTTCTACGTATTTTTTTCCCATAAAAACACTTATAGATTTCATTAAATTTGTTACACTTACTATGAATTCAGAGACTATCACTTTTGAGAAAGTTGAGGAAGTTTTAGAGGAGGGGGGAGTCTATGGTTTCTTCAAAATTGCTATTTTATTAGGTTTAGATTCTCTGATTGATATAAAATTGAAGATAAGCAAATATTTAGTAAAATTTGAAAAAAAATTTGTCACTTAAATGTTGTAAGAGAAAGTGGTGGTTTCACACCAGATTTTTGTGGCGATTTTCTCTCAACTTATTATATCTTGTGTCCATACATTACTTTTATTTCAAACGTTTGTCTTGGAAAATTGTTTGTTTAGAGGTGTCAAGTAGTTTCATGCAACATTAGGCTTCCATCTAAATTGCCATTTTAGTACACTTTATGGTTCTACCATTTTATATAATAATTTAGTTATATAAAATGGTTTAGTAATGAACCTTAGTTACAGCCTCAAATTATTTTTATTTTTCTACAATGAAATTACATTTTTTATTATATTATTATATTTTTTAGTCCTGTTTATTATTTTAAAAAATCTAATTGTTTTTGTTATATTGATTAAAAGAATTAGCCTTATAGCTGGTGGTTTTTGAGTACTCGTGCTGATTTTAAAATATGAGTTGGGGCCACGTCTCAATGAGTTTAAAATAATAAACAGGACTAGTAACACATAGTTACTTAATCAACTAAAAAAAAAATTTCATCTGGACGTACCTTACACTGGGTTCATCAAATTAGGAAATATTGACATCTTGCTATAAAGAAGATTGTAAAAAATTCAAAAAACAAAATAAGAAAAAAAATTTTCCCCTTGAAAATGACACGCATAGTGTTGAAACGTCGGGATATAATAGAAAAAAAATGTAATTTCATTCTAGAAAAATAAAAATAATTTGAGGCTGTAACTAAGGTTCATTACCAAACCATTTTATATAACTAAATAATAGAAAACAGCCATAAATCTACACCATATAAATATAATAATTAAGGTTATTTTGAAGTGTTGTTAGAAACTATAAATTTTAAAAAAATCGGATGCGATTTTATAGAGAAACTAGGTTTTCAAAATTTTCTCTTAAGGACTTCATTGAATTTCTTTAAACTTAGAATGTATAATGAGAGTGAGAAGGAGAGAGAATTAGAGAGAATGGATTTTTAGATGATAGAGATAACCAAGATGATATGCTAAACACTGAATAATAAATACTCGTAGAACACACAAACTGCAAGGACTTGAAAGTTAAGTTAGAAGTTAAGTAACGAGAGAAATATAAAGAGACAGACTGGCTGAGTGATGAGAAGGTACTAGATAGGTTGCTGACTGGTTGTAAACTGGTCGTAAACTGTCTTGAACTGTTACTGCTGTCGATTTTATCTATATGAATCGAACTGTCCCATCCTAGTCTGGCCTGGGTGGGGAGTAACTAAATTTGATTCATTTAATGTTTGCTTCTCCGCTCTTCGGATCTTAGGAATCTAATAATTCAGAGATCCCATTACTGCACAGAAACTTTTCACTTTTATTAGAAATATTTTCCCCAGTAAAATTGAAGTTAAAGAAATTTATTGAGTAAGTTTTGTGTGTGTGTGTGTGTGTGTGTGTGTGTGTGTATTTCACAACAGAGTGCTTTATGGTAAATTGCTAGAATAATGCAATTAATTTTTTAATTTATAGTGCATCAACGGTAACAATACATCTGGCGGGGTGACTTCATCTTGTGGTGGTTCTGAATCGGCTGAGGGAAGTTCTGATGGACAGAACAGTAACAGTATGTCTGCCAGCCAGCCTTCCAAAACACAGGCTAGACGTAGTAGACGTGAAAAAATTGGTTCCAGTTTGAGCTCCTTAAATAATGGTGTAGTAGGACCTAGACATGGGTTGGACTGGAGTTCAGACGGTGAGAATACCACAGATTCTAGTGAAACAGCGCCCAGGGTGACCACAAGAAGAGCATGGTCAGACTACTGTACCAAAGGACGATCCTCCCAGAGTGATGACGATAATAATAATAGTAAGTAATTCCATTATACAAAATTGTCCCCTAAATTCTGGCATCCCTAAAGATGGTCTATGTGCAAATTTTTGGAGGCTAAGTTCCCTTAGATAAAGCTTCACGGATATAACGAGAATTAGACAAATACCCTTCATTTTATTGACTTAGCCCCTTGCATTTTCATACAGCTTTCTAAACTTTCATGTAGGTTTTAATGGTAAAGCCTATTCAATTTTTTTCTTGGATGCCTTTGAGCTTTAGAGGAGGCTCAGAGGTTTCCAAGTATTTGTGCCCTGAAACGCTTCAAAATTTGGAGGATGGAGAACATTAAGGGCGTCCAAAACATGGTCATACTTTTTGTGCCTTTAGTTAGCCACTTGCATTTTAATGTCCTGGTGTTCTAGTTGTCACACAGCAAATATGGACTCGAAGACTTCATATTTATGTAAACAAAATTTTCTTATTACATATATTTGCTAGACTAAGTCAATTCAATTTATTTTAGCAGAGAAAGGAAGAAATAATAAAGGTGGTAAGAAAAAATTACGTCGAAAATTGCCAAGAAGTGGTAAAGCAAACAGTACAGGCGGATGTTCAGATTCAGTTTCAGTACAAAGAGCAGTGACCGGCACAAAACGTACTAAAACCAGAACTAAGAAAGGAAAACCCAAGAAAGTACTGAAAATTACTGGACTTGATCTGTTGCACAATCAGACGCTATTGAGTACATCTCCTCAAGGTAAATTATACTGTAGCTATAATTCATGGTTTCTCCCCACCTCTTGTTTTACGAGAAAAGTAAGCTTTACATAGACGGTGATTAGCTCGCAATCTGCAAATTATTCTTGTATGTTTCTTATTAGTAGGCAGTCCATAATGCCACAGCCTTTAAGATTTATGGATTTATAAAAATAACCTTTATGAAGACCCCTCATATTCACATTGCCAGACATTCCATATTCTTTTTTAGATAACAGAAAATATTCTCTTATGGAAACTTTATTGTTAATGATCATGCCATCGCAAATAGCTTGTTTAGCAAACGAGTCAGCCCGTTTAATTTTTCGGATAAATTTGTATGTGCCTCGATCCATTCAAAACCAGACTGCACATCCTTTAGCTGGAGTGCTGAGTAACACTTATTAAAATTTCACTAACAATATGGTTGAATTTCAAACTCTCATTACAGTTACTCAGTTCAAGAAGAGAGCTTTTGCTGTCCGTTAATACGCTCTTTGCGTGATCTTGACGAGCGTAGTCCCCCTACAATGTAAACATGTTATTGTCCCTTCAAAAATACACTCATTTTTATCATGTTTCCCTTTGACTTTCAAAAACTATTAGTCCCTTTACATTGCTTATTTGTATGCCTGTATAGTAAATCACGAAAAGATTGCCTTACCAGCACATCTCAAAAACGAAAAATCGCAGAATGTTCAAACTTAATATTTCGTATTAGTGCTATCAGGAGACCTGATAGAATTAATATGAAAATAAGCTTTTATTAAACCTGATAGATTTAATAAGCTTTTCATAAAAATCGTTCAACCGGAAGTGTCACTTTACTGATTTTTTTCCCAGTATTAACGATTTTCTTTAGTCTTTCTATATCAACTACACTTATAATGAGCTACAACTTTTATTTGAAATATATCTTCAGGAAAATTCATTTGGCACTTTTGGGGTGAGGTTTTCCTTTAAAGAGCTATTTCAGTTTATTACGGTTTTCCTTTAAAGAGCTATTTCAGTTTATTACACAATTCTATCATTTAAATCATA
The DNA here is from genome assembly GCA_011037195.1 of Triatoma infestans. Taxonomy (NCBI): domain Eukaryota; kingdom Metazoa; phylum Arthropoda; class Insecta; order Hemiptera; family Reduviidae; genus Triatoma; species Triatoma infestans. The sequence goes on from JAAEAF010004313.1 coordinate 4,299, forward strand.
TTAATCAGAATTAAATATGTTGTCAAAGTTCCGAGTTTGCAGAAAATCGGATGACCGGAAGTGCGTTTTTACTGAAAAGTATTTTTTAGTTTTTTGCTATTTTCTCTGAAACGGCTCCAATGATTTTCTTTAAACTTGGAATGTGAACTACACATATAAAGAGTTTCAACCATTTCTTCTGGGAAAGTCATTTAAGGGGGCTTTTGTTGGAGGGGAAGGGTCATATTTTCCTCTTAAGTGATATCTTAGTTGATTATACAATACTACCATTTAAACAAAATTAATTAAAAATAAATAGATTGTCAAAATTCCGAGTTTCAAGAAAATTAATAAACCGGAAGTGAATTTTTTACTGAACAGTTTTTTTTTCCAGTTTCCATGATTTTCTCCATAAAATCACCGACGAATTTCATTAATTTTGATATATACTAAGTATAAAATTTGTCAGTTAGAATTTTGTTAACTGCACTAAGAGAAAGTCGTGCGAGTGTTTCTTACCAATTTCTAATATTTCAGATGAGATGAGAGAATTAGCAGCAGCGGCATTAGACATAATAAATAACATATTTCTGCCTCACATTATTACCAATAACTTGATGCCCTGCATGAATCATTTACCCAATACTCATGAGATGAACCCTAGAAATACTACCTCTTTATTTAAATTTTCTAAATTTATCATGGAAAGGACCATTTGATTCTTTTTTATCTTTCTCGTCCATCCATCAAAGTGTTCCATTTTCTCGTTTATAACTTTCTCTGGCGGTTCCTTATCAGGTGGTGTATCCTCAGTTACCATTTCATCCATTATAAAATTTGACCAAAATTAAAAAGAATAATAATAAAAAAACTTAAAAATAATAAAATTAAAATTAGGAAAAAACCTTAAAACTCAAAAAATGCACAGTTACATAAAGAAGAAGAGAATCAATAAAAAATTCAAAATAAAATTAAGAAGTAGCTTTGTAAGTAAGTGTGTAAGTTTGGCTACAGAGCAGTACGGTGTACACAGTAGGAAAGTTAGCCCGGTCACTGAGGAAATTACAATTGTAATAATGTAAATATTTTGCAGCTATTGGCAAAAAATTGCCACCAGCTCCCGGTTGTGTGGATCAACAGTTGACCTCTCTCACCCGTCCAGTGCATGAAGAACTGGACATTCCTCCAGCGCCGGCACATACACCGTATGCTCTACAAGTTCTTTTGGATCTCTACCGAGATCAAATGATGGCCGCTTTGGAAGCGTTCAAAAATCCTGATTACAAGAACAATGTCAACGCTCAGATTGCATTTGAAAAGGTTAGTAGGGAGCGTATTAAGTGTTTAGATATAGTTATCACCAGAAATACATGTTTTGAGATCTGAGTACGAAAAGTGTGTGTGTGTAACATATATTTCAAAAAACGAAAAATCGGAGCAAATTCAAACTTGATATTTCGTTTAGATACTGTCACCTCATCTGAGTAAACTGAGTACACAGTTAAAATTCATGAACCGGACTTTACTAGTTTTTACTTTATTTTACTCCTAGTAAGCCCGCAAGGGGTATCTGTTTCATGCAGTTACTTGGGGAGTAGCGACCCCATGGGTTACCACAGCTCAGTACTCCATTCACTTAATCAGTACAGTACACAATCCCTTAAACTACGTACACTCTACTCTTTAAGACAACGACAAACACAGTACACAAACTAGGGTCTTCGTTCCTAGTTAATTGGTGTAAGCCATGGGAGAAAGAAGGGACTAGTAACGCGGAGGTCCCGGTTTCGAATCCAGCATGAGGCTCCTAGATTTTCTCTTTCTAGGAGCCTCTACAGCTCACTGTCCGGTGATGGGCAGTGTTGTCTGTAGCTAGAGAACACTGTTTGGAGGCCGGCTGTGCAATGAGAAGGCTCAGGGGACACAATAGATCTTTCAGGTCGCAGTGCAATAATCCGCTGCTACAATCTACTCCTAGTAAGAGGAAAGTATTGTAATCGTGTCAAATTTTCGATTTCGAGTTTTCATCGGAAATACACGTTTTGAGAACACCTGAGTCCAAAAAATTGGTTTTCAGAAAATGGTGTGTGTGTACGTGAATATCAGAGCTCAAAAACTAAAAATCGCAGAAACTTCAAACTTGATATTTTGTTTAGGTATCACCATGTGATTCGACAGCAAAGTTATCTGTCAAAAATGTACATATATATATATATACTGAATTAAACATTTTCTCTGTTTTCATTTAGGAACGTAATCAGAAACTGATGTGTCGTGCTGCCCAGTTGGAGAAACAGATCAAAGTACTGATTGATGACAGTGTAGCACTGTTGAAAGCACGCATGAACGAATTGGGTATCAATGCTTCTTGTCCATCAGATTTGCTGTCCAAAGCCAAGGAGATCGTCATGAGACATAAGGAACTTCAAGCCCAGGCAACGAAACTGCAACATACGGTAAAACATCTGTTGATGTAACAAAAAAAAAATTCAAGCTTATTGGGTTTTTAAAGACAACTGACGAGCTGAACTGTGTAGCTAAATACCCTGGCTACACTGTCAGCATTCTTATTTATTTATTTACATTAACGGGAAACGTAACCCTTTTATGAATGACAGACAAACAGCGCTGTTATCCATTATTGTAAAATATTAATGTTGAATAGAAAAGCAAGATATAAATATATATAAGATATAAATGATTGAGCCATTCAGATCACCACATCTTATCTTTCTTTTCCAGGTGGCTTCTATGGAAGAAGAACAAAGTCGTCTTGTAATGGAAAGACAGACACAGATGGCAGTTGCTGCCAGACAGATTGGTATAACAACGCCATTGACACAGGAACATTTACTGCAAGAGATCATGGCCACCATGAGCCATAGGAAAAAATTGCATACCCATGTTAGCAGGCTTGAATCAGAAGTTACCGTATTGCAGCAGAAGATTGCACATCAACAGGTGAGTCCTATAATTTCACCGAAAACTTCAACTGCACATATTTGATATTCCGTTTGCATGTCATTGGATAAAAAAAAAAAAAAAAGTCCAGTCTACCGGAAATGCAGCTTAATTGAATTTTTAATTTCTATTACTAGCTGGAAGTATGCAATCGTGTCCGAATGTTCACCAAATTTAGATTTTACCGAAAATATTTGTTTTCAGATTTCTAAAGTTCGGAAATGTGATTTTTAAAACATTTTGCGTATGCTAACAAAATATCTCAAAAACGAAAAATCATAGGAAGCTCCAAACATGGACGTTCTATTCAAGTACTACCACCGTATGTGACACAAAGTTTCCCAGTCAGAATCCATCAACCAGAAATGCTGCTTTACTGAATGTTTTTTTTGTTTTTCATTTTTTTCGCGATGTTCTCGAAAATATTCCCAACAATTTGCTATAAATTTTGTGTATATATAACATGCCTATCATATTTATTTGAGACATTTTTCCGGGATTAGTTGTTCTTGAGGCTGCAATAACCGGGGTGTTCTGGAGGCTGCAATAACTTCAGTGCATAATGTACAGTTCTGTTACTTATACAATAAGTACATTAGGTAGATGACAAGAATTCCAGATTTGAAGAAAATCTATATCTAAATATATCGCAGCCCCAATTTTAGTAATAAACTGTTGTTTGTGTGATTATTTATTTATTTATTGTTTTACACACAGGGATTGTCTAAACAGTCGTCAGGTGCAATGACCAATGGTGTTACTGTTAATGGTAGTAGTTTGTCAGATGTGTCAGAGAAATCAGTAAAATCTTCACGTAAAAGTCGTGATCACCGGCTGAGATCTCAAGATTGGCCAGACATACCGGATATTGGTAAAATTGAGGAAGTGAATCCAGAAATATTAGCGCAGAAAATATTAGAAACTGGGCGCCAGATTGAAGCTGGAAAAATGCGAGAAACAGCTCGGAAGGAAAATACGACAAGACTACAAGCACAAGCTAACAATGTTAATTCTAGAACTGGTTCTAGAACGGGTAATAATGGTCTAGATCGTAGTTCATCCGGTGGTGGTAGTAGTTTTTCATCGAATCGTGCCCAGGAGCCACCAAGGATAGCAAATTTCGAAGATCGTTTAAAGAGTATCATAACAACGGTATTGAATGAAGATCAGCACGCCAGGACTCAACAGTACAAAGCGAACATGCAACAGCAGCAGAACAATAATCAGTTGCATCATTATGCACCACAGCATCATAATAACAGTAATAGTAGTAGTAATCATCATCAACATCATCACCACCACCACCACCACCAGTCAAACCGGCGGCACCATGGTCACCAGCTGCAGCAGATGTCGTCTCTCATGGCGCCGCTGGGCCCGCCGCCTCCTCCTCCTCCCCGCCGCCTCCACCACCGCCTCCGCCGCCACCACCACCACCACCACCGGCACAACATTCAAACAGCATGCACCAACCTGACTACACTCAGGTAAAATACATTTGTGTACGTGTGTTTTATTCAGCATAAAAACTAAAATCGGTGACACTACTTTAGTGAATGATTTTTTACACAATTTCACTGTTAATACATGGTTTGGGGAGCCCACAATTCCATGCGTGCCCACACATGTTTTTAGCGAATACTTGGTATGTGTGTGTGGTTTTTTTACTTTCTCTTACTTGTTAGTAAGAGGAAGCATTGTAATCGTGCCAAATTTTTGATATCGAGCTTATACCGGAAATACAAATTTTAAGATCCCTTGAGTCCAAAAAAAAAGTGTTGTGGTTGGTTCCGCCAGAGCTGGATATCATGAAAGATATTTTCCGAGATAGCTTGCTTCTTTTTTTGTAGCCATCAACCGGTTTCCGGGCGTTCGCCCAACATCAGGATGTTCCGGACTTCGCAAAACAGTGAGATAACATAGACTTGCGCAGAGCAAATTGTTACACTCTTTACACATTTAGTTGATACATATCAACTAAATTTGCTCTGTGCAAGTCTATGTTATCCCACTGTTTTGATAACAACATCCTGATGATGGGCGAACGCCCGGAAACCGGTCGATGACCACAAAAAGAAGCAGGCTTTCACGAAAAATATCTCTGATCCAAAAAAGTGGTTTTTAGAAAGTAGTCTGTGTCTGTGTGTGTATGGTATGTATGTGTATGAACAGCATAACTCAAAACTTTATATTCCGTTTATGGATGCGACTGTAAGTTGTGTTAATTCCTCAACCAGAAGTACTATTATATTGAATGATTTTTCACTTTTTTGCGATTTTCTCAAAAATTGCTCCAATGATTTTCTTTAAACTTGCCGTATCAACTACACATACAAAGAGCTATAACTTTTATTTGAAATATTTCTCTGGGAAAATTCATTTAAGGGGGTTTTAGGGGCTGTGGTGGGGTTAGGTTTTTCTCTAAATTGCTATTTTAGTTTATTACACAGTTCTACCATCTAAATAATATTAATTAGAATTAAATATGTTGTTGAACTTTCGAGTTTGAAAAAATAGGACGATCGGAAGTGCGTTTTTACTGAAAAGTATTTTTCAGTTTCTGCTATTTTCTCTAAAATGTCTCCAACGATTTTCTTTAAACTTGGGTATATCAACTACGCATATAAAGAGCTACAACTTTTATTTGAAATATTTCTCTGGGTAAAGTCTTTTAAGGGGGCCCTCTGGGTTGGAGGAGGGAGTCATGCACTGACGTTATGTACTTTAAGGTTTCCCGCCTCTTGTTGTATTTGCCGATTCTTCTTCCCATTTTTCGCCACTTTTTGTTTTGTTTTCAGTTTTTCAGGTAAGTTTTTGGTGCTTTGCAGTAGTAGGTCTGAAGTCCTTGTTCTGCTGTTGCTTTCTTAGCTAGTACATCAAGGCCTATTTTTAGCCCCGGATATGCACGGGTAAAGCAAGGTTTCTCGACTTCTTTTCCGATGATAGCTCTCTTGTGCCTTGCTTTTTCCCTTGTCCTACAGTAGGGCCGTCCACCGAGCGCTTCCGGAGTTGCTGCCGCTTGCTTTTTCCACGCTCGGCCACCTACTCAGGGCTGTATTTTTATCATACAGGAATATGGTTAGACAATGTTACTTTGAATTGACTACACTCTATTTACAACTTCAAAATGGAGGAAAAAAGTGCTGAAGGTCCTTCATGGCCATTATTCGTATACATTGTTGACAGTTTTGGCCATATTTTTTTCGAAATTTCTGCATTATATTTTTCTGTTTTTCTCACAGTTGTCTGTGATGTGACTCAGCAAAGTATTATCTACAATTTGCTTTTTTGTATGACCCCCTTAGTCTCGGGCTGTGGGCTCCCATGTACGCGAGTTCCTTCTGATAATCTGGGATTATAGTCCCTGGGGCCTTCCAGAAGACCATATGGACCACTTCAGTACAACATGTGTTGCATTATTTATATAAATGAAGCTATATTAAATATATGCTAGAATCCCAAATTTGATGAAAATCGATTAACCGAAAGTGCGACTTTACTGAATAGGTCTTTACTTTTTCTTACTACGAAGTAGCTCTGATCGTGCCAAATTTTCGAAATTTGAAATATCACCGGAAACAAGTTTTGGGATCCCCTAAATATGAAAAAAAAAGTTTTTAGCGAATGGTCTGCGCGTGAGTGTGGGTGCTAAACAGAATATCTCAAAAAAGAAAAGTCACAGGAAGCTCAAACTTGGTATTCCGTTTAAACACTACCACCGCATCAGACCACAAAGGTTTCGGGCAAAATTCATCCACACGGAAGTGCGACTTTCTAAATAGTTTTCATAATTTTCTAGACAACGGTTCCAACGATTTTCTTAAATTTTGTAGACTATCTACGCACATAAATACCTATCACTTTTATTTGATATATTTTCCCGGGAAAATTGATTTTTTTGGAGATTCTGGGGGAATAGTAGCGTTATGCTTTCCTATAAGTACCACTTCAGTATAATATATGGTTTTACCACTTACACAATATTAATACACATTAGAAGCATTGATAGAATTCCAAAGTTGAAGAAAATCGGGTAACCGAAAGAATTAAAAACGCATTATTTTTATTTGACACATTTTTCCAAAAAAAAATATTATTTTGGATAGTTGTGCGAAATTTGTAGCGTTAATTTCAAATTTATGTGTAGTTGATTTTTAAAGCGCTCTACTGGACCCTAATATAATCATTACTTCTCTACCTGCCATGATTAAGTAGGTTGGTACTTGTCCCTCACCACCTTTATATTTATGTTAGGACAAATACGTAAGATTTGAGTTATCATTTTATTTATAATTGTATTACAAAAAAAGTAAAAGAAAGTGGTGTGAGTGTTTCACACCAGATTTTTAGCCGTATTTTCGAAGTGGTTGGTAAAAGTTACGCGTCTGTTTAACGTAATACCCATGTACTTAGGGTTCTCATTTTGAGAGAGCGAAGTGAATAATTTCAAAAAATAGGAAAAATCGATTAAAAACCTCCGAAAACAGAGAAAAATGGAGACAATAAATAGATGTGACTGTAATGATGTTCATATGCAATCCCAATTGCAGTACGAGCAAGTCCCTTTCACACCAGATTTTCTATTTTTCTTTGTTGCAGGTTTCACCAGCAAAATTGGCCCTTCGAAGGCATTTATCACAAGAGAAGCTAGCGGCAACACAGCAAGGCATTGGATCAGCAATTATAAGCGGTGGGATCGTTGGAACTCGTACAATTGGCGATTTAGTCAGCGGTGAAATTGAAAGGACACTAGAAATCTCTAATCAGGTAGGATGGCACGGCCAAGCGGTTTCAAATTTTCGATATTAAGTTTTTCTTCACCGGAAATATGTTGTGAGGTCCCCTGAGGCAGAAAAAAGTAGTTTTTAGAAAATAATCTGTTTTTACTTTTCCTACGGAGGGGGAGGAAGCGCTGGCATTCTTACGGGTTCCCCGCATACCCAACTAAACAAATATCAATCGCCAGCGTTGCTTTTTTATTCTGGGCCGCGTTTACAATGGTTGTATAGCAGAAGTCATAGTGTGGCAAATAAACTTTCCTTAACTGCTGTAAGTGTCAAAGTTTCGATTGAGTTTTCACCGAATATACGTTTTGAGGTTGAGAAAATGGTGTGTATTTGTATGTGTATGGTATATATATGTATGTATGTGTATGTGTATTTATATATATGTATCTTTATGTATATATATATATATATATATAAGAAAAATGCAGTTTTCCACTTAACGATTTTTCCTTTTTATGAAATGAGAATATTTTATCTTATAGTGGCTAGAATTTGTTTTGGCAGTTGGCGATTTACTTGGCAAACGTTCGTAAATCGTAGGACAAGCGTAATTTTTTTGTTTTCAGAATTAGCAACATTGCAATTTTTATGTTTTATATATATATATAAATTTTATCTTGTCACGTAGTTAAAACGTTTTTCACTGTATATGTATGTGTGAATGTGAACAGCATAGCTCAAAACCAAAAAATCGCAGAAAGTTCGAACTTCACATTCTGTTTGGGAATCACCTTGGGACCCGACAAAATTCCTTAACCGGAAGTACCACTTTACTGAATGGTTTTTGTCCTTATTTATGATTTTCTCAAAAATGGCTCCAACGATTTTCTCTAAACTTGAAATATCAACTCACATACAAATAGCTACAACTATTATTTGAAACATTTTTCCGAGAAAATTCATTTAAGGGTACTTTTAGCGGAAGGGGGTGGGATGAGGATTTTCTCTAAAGTGCTATTTAGTTTATTACACAATTCAGTCATCTAAATAATATTTAGAATTAAATATGTTGTTGAAATTCCGACTTTGAAGAAAATCGGATGACCGGAAGTGCGTTTTTATTGAAGAGTTTTTTTTTCAGTTTCCGCGATTTTCTCCATAAAAACACCGACGAATTTCATTAAATTTGGTATACTAACTATAAGATTTTTCAGTTACAATTTGAAGTGTTTTTCACACCAGATTTTTTTTTTTCTTAATTTACAGAGTATCATTAACGCGGCGGTAGACATGAGCACCACATCGAGTTCAGTTCTCAATATACACCATTCATCTCGACCTGACAGAGTGTCGCCATCAGCCGCCCCAAATTACAGGCATCCCCATCCTCCGTCCTCATTACCAGTAAGTTTTTGTAAACCAGCCCGTCCGGGCCAATGGCATTATTAACAGATAACTGATTCAAAAGTTTTAATATACTGTTTAAATAATAAATAATGTTACTGTTTTAGATGTCCGGTACAAATGGCTGCAGATATGGTCCTGTACAGCTTCCGAGAGCCGAACTGAAACCTTACCATGAGTCATTCTTCGCTGATGTCAAGCAGTATCCTAAAGAAGAACCAGTTGAAGGGTAAATATGTAAACTAAAGTAGCCATCTATTTTTTTTTTTTAATTTGGAAGGATGTGATTAGCTGGATTGGTAGTTTAGCATGCTGGATTCCGGGTTCGAGCCAGGTAGTACTGGTTTTAGTTTTGTTCGTCCTAGGAGCCACTGCCTACTGTTCCCGGTGATCTGCCAGTGTTGTCTCTGTCACTAGAGGACACTGGCTCCTCAGGCCAGAAGTAGCGCTTTGAAAAGGCTTCCATTATATAAGTGACCAGAAATATGGACACACTGGAATGCGGAGATTGACCAACCTGCAGTGCTGCTTTTGATTATTTCGTCTTAGATGCGTCTACAGCGCATTGTTCCCATAATGGGCTGTATTATCTACAATGAGAGCAATATGTCCCTCGGAGGCCGGATGCAGTGCACTGAGAATATTTCCAGCTGAAGTTATTAAAGATTTTGACACACTGGAATGCAGAGGCTCCAGGATCGAGTCCAAGCAGTGCTGCCTTTACATTTTCTAGTCCTAGGCGTTTCTGACGAACTCCTGGTGATGGGCTGCAACGAGAGGATTCTACTTTCCGGATTTCGCAGCAGTATACAGACAAGGCTCCTGGAGCGTCTTAAAAACAATTTCTTGAAATTCACTGATCTCCCCTCCCACGAAAATAACATTGGTTTTTTGTTATTACATATTTCATGTTTAACAGTTTGGCTGCTACATTACACGCTCGTATATTGTCCGGCGATGAGGTGAAGACAGAGGAACCAGAAGTGAAAACAGAACCTGGCCAAGGTGTAAAGCGAACCAGTCCGCAAGGTATCGTTCAAGTCAAGAAACCACATTTGGATCCACAGGCATTTCCTTCGCCGCAACATGATCCAGGTAGGTTATATTTGATAGAATAAGTCTTCTGATAACATTAGTGGATCTCACAGCTACGTTTCAATCAAAATCCGTCAACCGGATATGCGACTTTAATTAATGGTTTTTACTTTCTTCTCCCTGCTGTAAGAGGAAGTATTGCGATCGTATCAAATTTTCAAAATTAAGTTTTCAACAGAAATACATGTTTTGAGGTCCTCAGAGCAGAAAACTGTTTTTTTTTTTTTTATACTTTGTGTGTGTGAACGAAATACATAATCAAAAACGAAAAATAGCAGGAAACTCAAAGTTGATTCTATTTAGGTATCACCACCACTGCATGTAATTATTTGCTAAGGTTTCGGTCAAAATCCACTAGCCGGAAGTGCCACTTTCCTCAATGCCCCCCTTTTTTTTTTTTTATAATATTTCGCGATTTGTTTGAAAGGGCCTCCAATGATGTCCTTTAAACCTTGGATACTAAACACAATAAGGTCCATCATATTTATATTAAGTATTTTTGTAGGCAAATTTGGTCTTTTTGGGAGTTTTGGAGGAGCATTCACGTTAAGCTTTCTACCTGCTCTGCCCTGTTAGGGCAACTAAGTAAAAATGTTTAAATTTAAAGAAAATTTATCAATTTTATAAGTGAATTAATTGCGTAAGGTAGGGAAGGGATTACTAGCTGAGTGGTAGTGTGTCCTGGGTTCGAGTCCACTGCTACTCTTTAGATTTTTTCTTCCTAGAAGCCTCTACAGTTCACTGTTTGGCGATGGACAGTGTTGTTTGTAACAAGAGAACACTGTGCGGAGGCGGGAGAAGGCGCTGAGAAGGCTTCGAGCGGCAATGACCACAGATGTTGATTCGCAAAAACAAAAACGGCAGTAGAGAAAGTTGAGTGAGTGTTTCACAAGAACTTCGAAATAGCACCTTAGGGGGCAGTATTATCCTCCCTCAATCCTCCTCCCAAAATAAAGGTAGTGGTGTTAGTTTTTAAGGCAGCGTCCACTGTCTGCAATAGAGATTGTCCATTCAGGCCCATATCAGTTTTTAATTCAGCATCCTCAGCAAAACTTATAACAGCAGTTTAAAGTAAAGCAAAAAATGTCATAGATTGTTCCAGAATCCCTCCATTAAAATCTAGTTTTAAATCAAAGCGACCGGGCGGATGTGTGTGCAGTGAACATTACAAATGGCGGTGAGGCTTTGAACTTGATTTACCAATATTATTGTTTTTTTCTACAGGTTTGGAAAAATGGCAGGACAAAATCAGCTCTGGATTTGATCGTTTAGTGGCGTTCGCATCCACTGAATTGGACAAACGACGGAGAAGTACTGACGGCGGTGTATCCTGTAATACAAGCCCAGATTCTGGTATCGGCCAGTGTGATCGTAATAAGAAACCAACGACCAGTACAACGGCCAGCGGTGGTGCTATGTCACCGGTAGGCGTATGCGGCGGTGTAGGCATGTGGAACGGTGGTATGGGCGTTGGTCTGGGCGCTGGACACGAGTCACCGCCCGTGCTGGTCGGCCCGCCACGCACACCATCGCCTACATCATCACCGCCGCCTCCACTGCTGCCGTTAGACGGACCGTATCCACCTTCAACATCTCCACCAGTTACACATCATCATTTTAAAAAGAAATTTTTCCATCATAAGGGGAAATATCGGCCGAAAGGTAAAGATTGGGAATGGCCAGAATCTTGGTCATGAACAGGCAAAAGTTACAATTTTTATTTCTTATTTTTTTGTTTTTAATTAAATTTAATTTAACTTTCCAAGTTCAAATAATTAAAGTTTCTGAGCAAAATTAACTTTTGATTAGACAACTTAAAATAAAAAAATTGCAATGTTGCTAATTCTGAAAACAAAAAAATTACGCTTGTCCTACGATTTACGAACGTTTGCCAAGTAAATCGCCAACTGCCAAAACAAATTCTAGCCACTATAAGATAAAGTATTCTCATTTCATAAAAAGGAAAAATCGTTACGTGGAACTGCATTTTTCTTTCCCCACAGTTCTGTTGGACCAAATTTTATGGAAAAAATGTTTCAAATAAAAGGGGCGGATGTTGGTGTAGTGGTTATGAGCGTGGACTTATAACTGGGAGGTCTCCAGTTCCAGTCCCAGCGTATAACTGCTAAATTTTATATTTGTTTAAAAAAATGTTAATAATAAAGTAGGTGCTTCTTCCCCCGTCCACGACACCTAATTTAGTAGTTGGACGTTAAGCCCGCCTGAAAAAATAGGCATTACTTCACTATAATCAGGTCCATGTTTAAAGAAAATCGTTTTAGTCGCAGTGAGGAAATTACCCACACAAAAATACTTAGAAAATCTATTCTGTAAAGTCGCAACTTCCGGTTAACCAATTTTCTTCAGACTGGTAATGTATCTTAATATACCATAGATGATACATTTTATTCATACATTTTATTGAACTGGTACTTTAGCTTCAGTCTAACTGGCTTCAGTATTACATTTATAGCTGGGGAGAACCTAAACTAAAAACGGCACTTGAGAGAAGCGTGTTTTATACAGCTCCACCGAACCCCTCTAAATCAACTTTCTCGAATAAAGTTACAAAGTGATAGGCCTATATACCTGTAGTTAGAATAAATAAGTTTAAAGGAACTTGTTAGATTCGCTATAAAGAAAATTGGAGAAAACTGAAAAAAATAAAACGTTCAGTAAAGTGGCACTTCTGGTCAAACTCAAATTCAGGAACTAAAAATTCAAATTCGGAGTTAAGGCAACACATAAAGTTCTTATTAATAATATTATATGGACGGTAGAGAGGCGTAATATACTGGAGTGGTACTTCAGAAGAATGTTAAACGTCATCCCTGGCTCAGAACACCCCTAAAATGGATTTTCCCGGATTTCTGTAGACTCAGAGAACACCGAGTCAAGCTGGGCTTGGAGAGTTGATAGCATGTGCAGATTCTGCGGGGTAACAGAGAAAACTCCGATACATCTCCTCGCGGACTGTCGGGCTGTCAGCCAGAGAAGATTTAGGAGCCTGGATGGTTACCAAGAAGATGAGGAGAATATATCCTCTCTAGAGCCCTCCAGAATATTGAGAATCCTAAGGAACCTTAATCTGTTGGGGGTGCCAAGGGCATGGCACAATAGACCGTGAAGGTCGCAGTGCGGTGGCTCCTTCTAAAAAAAAAAAAAAAACAAAAATATTTTTTCAACACCCCCCTACTATCCCCAGACCCCCCACTCCCCTGCTATGAGATGGTTTTTCATGTGAGAAACGTTCGCAACAAAGTCTACCATTTCTTAATTAATAACCGGAAGTAGCCATTTAAAGAATTAGATTTTCCAAGTGGAGGTTTCATAATTTTCCCAAAAATGTATATAAAATCAAAATTTGCAAAAGGCTCTTATAGAACTGTAGGGGATCGAAATGCAGTCGAAATTGTTCGTAATTCCACAGTTTTTTAATTTTTTTTTTTTTATTTCCTTTAATTATTATTATTTTTAGTTAATTTATTATTTAGATATTTTGTTTATATATATATATTTTTTTTTTGTAAATTATTAATTAATAATTCACTGGTAAACATTTATAAATAAATGTATTTATGCGAGTTACCAACTGCATTTAGTCGTAAAATAATTTTTGTAAATACATATTAAAGTACATGTGTGTCACTGCCAAAAATATATATATAAAAAAAATTAAAAAACAAAAAATGCTAACCAGCAATACAAATATTAAAAAGCAAAAGAATGAATTATTAATAGTTTAATTTGTATATTTAAAAAAAAAAAAAATGTTTTTGTGAAAAAAAAGACAAAGAGGAAATGGAAGTTTTTTGAAAATGAAATGGAAAAAAAAGTAATTGAAATTCTCTAAGTTTCCTGTTTATCTTTTATTTTTGGAATATGGAAAACATTTCGGTCTACAGATTGTGAGTGCAGGCTCGCTCAGTTGGTCTGTGGTTTGCTTTAAAACGGACATTCCGGGCTTAATAGTGGGGGCTTTTATTTCCATTGTGTCAAACACAGGAGAGGATAGAGAGGGGCACAGGCTAATTTTCTCCCTCCCCCCCACTGCTGTTTTTTTTCTGAGCATAGGCAGACAGCCATGTTCTTTACTTGAGCAAAGATGCCTAGTGAAAGGCAATACCACCAGATGTGGCTCAACCTGAGCCTGTTTTACTTGTTTCACAAGGGAAGGGGGGCTCAGAAACCTAAAAATGGTTTCAAATCGTCCGACCTTAAAATTATAATGAGATGTTTATACGGCAATGGCCAGAGGAGTTTTTTTTTTGGTTGAAGAAAATTGAAATCTCTTTTCAATCTCAACATACACTCCTCTACTATCCTAAAGAGCTCCTGAAGAAGGGCACCAATGGTACCCGAAACGTAGAGCCACAAAGAATTTTGTTTCTTTAAAAAACTGCTGTGGCCGTTGCCGTATAAAGATCTCATCATATTTGAGCCTATTTTTGGCGTGTCTAGCTGATAGTGTTTGGTAGTTTATGTAGTTAGAAGTGTCTTGATTGTTTTAACTGTCAATTAGCCAGTGTGGTCTAGTGGCATGAACCTTTCAAGGTTGAATTGACCACTTCCTACCCCCACCCACCCCGGCTTCCGGCTTTTTATCCCAGTTTCTCTTGTCACTTAGTGGGATCTAAAAGACAGCTTCTAGAAGGGAGCTTGAATGTCAAAATTGAAGCTCATTCACCAATACATTGCACTGGGCTCGACAGAGTGGGTAATGCGTAGGAGGAATTGGAGGCCACAATGGTGGCGCCTGTACGGCTGTTAATGGAGCTATTGAGTCTAGTGCTTGATGGCAAATTTTCTTAATAAGGGCTACAGTGATTACAAGTTTTTCTTCTGTTTTAGACTGGTGAGAGGGCTGTGAGGCTGAGAGTTCGCCTCTTGTGACGCCCTTCAGCTAAATTGAAAACTCTAAATTCACCTCCATTCTCTTTCTCCAGAGTCCTAAATCAGACCTATAGGGGTCACGGTGACTTAGGTTCCGCTAGCCAACCCTCACAGAATCTAATCTATAGGATGTTTTTTTTCTTCGCCATGACTTCGGCTTTTCAGCCATTCTAGTATAAAATAACTTAGGCTGCGCTGGCGATTGATGTTGTTCGTTTAGTTGGGTATCCAGGGGGTAAATAGGGTAGATGATGGTGATATGACCTTTCTTTCTTTCTCTATTCAAGAATGTCAGTCCGTATGACACATGAAAAGAGACCCCAGAGACCCACAATTACCTAAACCTAAATAGGATCATGCAGATGCCTCTCTTGGTTGCTAAGAACTAGCTCATCGCCCCAAAGAATATCTCCTTTTTGACCATCGAACAGCAGAGGATATAGAACGGTGTCTCTTGGTTTGTTGGTCCAAGCCCAGTTGGCTCATGGTGCTTTTGTGATGTCTCCCCCACAATCTCCCTCAACACACCTCCCATAACCCATAAGGCACCGCATGGGCCCAGTTTTTTCTGCTGTATGTCCCCCAAATGTTACATCTTTCTTTCGCATCTGAACTGATACGTCCGAGTATAGAAGTTTCATTTACCAACCTTATTTACCAACTCCTGCCGACGGCTTCACAGTCGAAGGACCAAAATGTTATGATTGAAAATAGGGCCGGAAGTCTCAAATATGTTTTTCAATTTTTTTTTTTTTTTTTTAATCACTTTTGATGGAATGTATTTGTGAATTTAGTTAATTTTTTTTTTTATATTTGAAAAAATATGAAATAAAAAAATAAACATTCTAATAATAATTAAAACTAGTTCGTGTGTAATTATGTTTGCAAAAAAAGAAAAGAAAGAAAATTTGCATAATTGTAAGGATTTAATTTATTTTAGTGTAATTATAATGGGATGTGGGACAAAAAAAAATTGTTTAAAAAATAAGAAACAAAAAAGAATAATTAAAATAAAAATTATTTGCATCTTTTTATTAAATTTATATTACCATTTTTTATTGCAAAAAACAGTATGCAGTATATGGCAACTAAATACAACAAGAATGCAACTGATAGAGCAGCGCAGCAAGGATTATTAGATGATTGCAACAAGTTATCTAAAATGGAAGGTTTCTCACAACAAAATGTGGCCCCCTCAAACAAACAGAACCAGATTGGTTCGTGAGTTTTTTCCAAGGTGACATTGCACCAACTTAGATTTTACATGCACTGGATTGTACCAAATTTAAAAACTGCATAACTTCTTGGATGATTTCCAGCTCCACAACATCTTTTTTAATGATTCAAAATTCTATGAAATTTAGTAGAAATATCCTGAAATTAAACTAAATTCTCTAAATTTTAGCACAAAAACTTGCGAATTGTTACAGTAGTTCAGAAGTTATATGAAGCCGTGGAGTTGCACCAAACTTACATCTCACAGGCACTGGGCTACTGCAGACACTTTCAAGACCAGTTGGCGCTTACAGCTAACTTGTCGCCCTCCTCGTTCTCCTTAAATGCCTCTACTCAGCACCTAGCCTAGTGTGTACGGTATTGTGATTGACCAGGGGACTCCACAACATCTTCCGGCATTCACCAACAATCTTTGGATCTGAGCAGCCTGCCTTCAAAGTCTATAGTGCGGCCGGACTGTCAGAGAAGATTGCAATTCTTTTTTCCACACCCTGTGCCTTTATTTTTAAGGAATTGAGCAAGATTTCAGTTGTCGGAGTGGCGTCAGTGGGACCAGTAATGCCAGACATGTCTGTGAGCCTTTCGGACCTTACCTAACATTTTCCGTCTGCCTAACAAGAAATGCGTTTTGGCTCGTATCATACCAACTTTGATTGGATAGTGAATTCATGTATCTGGCAAGTAATAGTTGAAGTAATTACATAGTCCAGAAGAGAGCGCCATAGTATTTAATAAAGCCAACATTTGAAATTTAACGCCCTCAAATTCGTCAAAACTGTGGTAGTCGTTTCTGAGAAAATTCCAAAAAAAACAAACTTGGATACTGCATTGTAGCGCCTCTGAAGAAGAAATAGAAGAACTATAAATTGCGCTGATGTTGCAATTTAGAGGAAAATTTGATTAGGTAAATTTTGGGAGGGCATAAAAATGTCAAAAATTTAATTATATAAGATTTTTTTTTATTAATTTCTTTCACTTTTTTCTTTTTTTAAAATTTAATTTGAAACAAACAGTTTTATTTTAGAAAAAATACCCTAAACTGTCGGCGGGTAACTACATACTTATTTTTTATTTTTTTAATTCAGTAACCCGTCAGCGACGGATTTCACAGCTAATTTTTGTTTACAATAGAACCTAGTATTTATTTTCAAAAAAAATAAATAAATAAAAATTTAAAACTATTAAAAATCTAAGGACTTTGATTTAATAATTCTGTGACTTAATAAGTAAGAGTCCATTTTGTTTTGGTTTTTCTCAAAAATTTACTTTTTGCAAAATTGAATTTTTTTTTAATTTTCTTTTTTAAATTTAAATATTTATTTATTTTTGACAATAATTTTTCTTAAAGAGAATTTTTAATTTTTTTTTTTTTTTACATTGTGACACGATTATCACTAAATTCCGTCATTGGCTAAGTAAAGCACACATAGTTGCGTGGTAAATGCATTTGGGTAGCGGGATAGTAAAGGGATGATGGTTGGACCCCTGCAGTGGACTAGGGTTTCAGTGTTTATAGGCCTAAGAACCGACTAGGACACACTGTTAGCTAAACGAGGCAAGTTTCTTTTCAACTGGGAAAATTCATTCACAAAAGAATTAAGAGGAGAAATTTTGATACTATGTTGGGAGGCTGTGTTGGCGTGAAAGGGTAGATACAGAGAATATCCTGGGAAATTCTTTTTCTACAGCTCGGAAAGTATTAACCAAAATTCATTTCAATGGGATTGGGAGTGTAGAAGAAAACCAACCTCTGCGTGCCCCTCCAGAAAACTAAGGCCAAACATAGACGCTTCTGTGGCGGGGGTGTGACTCAGGAAAATCTCTCTTAAGTATGCAAACCACTTTGGAGCAAAAATAGAGGCAGCGTATGCTAAAAAAATCTTATCGGGGATTGGGAGCATTTGTTGACCTGCTTTCACACAATCAGAGCCTTCGCTGTAATACTCAGAAGACATCGAAACGATTGCCACTGGAAGGAAGATGCGAGACATTACACGATTATCGGTCAAGTTGAGAGCGGGTCTTGGTGGTTTGATGTAAACTGAAGATCTGGACGTTTGCCTCCGTATTGCATTAGAAGACTATCTCTCAGGGTAATTAGTTGGTGGCTTGACATTTAGACAACCATAACTTGAAGTATTCAAGGCAAGAATCGCAGTGGTTGGTTGAACTTCTTGCATCTCCGTTAAAGAGTACATTCAGTGTGTCAGACCAGGATACCAAACATCTTGTCGTGATAATAGCCATGAAGTAAGACTATGTCTTAAAAGAAGTAATGATTATCGGGAGTGTACAAAGATTAGTTTGTCTTAGCACTTTATCTTGTACTGAGCCTCTCGAAGTCTTACTGCATTTAAGCTGAGCTTACCAGGGAACTCATGCGCTTATTAGGGGCAAAATCCCATAAGATGGTATCGGACTTGATGCTGGCCATGCACACACATCGTATGTTCCGATCCATATTTTCAGGTAGTATTTCCGAACGTAATACCAGATAGAACAGAATGAACCCGAAAATCATTTATCTATAAACCGAATGATACAATAGTCTAAGGGATCTAAGAGGAACAAATTTATAGCCATAAGCCTAAAACTTTAAAACTTATTTTTTGGGTAGACTTAGGCAAATACACAGCCTTCCATGCGGAGATTGTGGCTATTGTAACTTGAGCTAAGGAGATCCTAAAAACACAATCCCAATAAAAGGAGGATATTATATACTCAGACTGGTGCCTCTAGCGAGGTGGGCAACTGTAACAAACTCATTCTATCATGGCATCCAGGAGGCTATGCAAGGATATGTGGGTAATTAGGAAGCGGAGACGAATGGCCCCTCTTTCCAGAAAAGGTCAAACAGAGAATTTTTTTGAGTCTGGAGGACTTTTAAGAGTTACGGGGTGGGCCTGTTGTTGACCTGGGTGGAAGGCCACTTTTAGGTTTAGAAAACATATGAGTCTGTTTGGGTTCTGCCTCCTGAGTAAAAGATAACGTACCATGTCCCTCTGTTATTGCATGAAGAACAAGATTCCTTTGCCTCAGAAGAGAGGCAGCCTGCAGTGAATCACTGTTTGGCTATTCCCAACTGATTCTTTTATATAATGGTGATTGTGGGCCAGGCCACTCAGACCTCACAACAGAATACTGGACAGGGAAAAATAACCTTGGCCATTAAGGAGAAGGATATTAAGCCGCCTCCAGGCACACTCTCAACCCAGAACAGCCTCCTCGCACCCAGTGTTTCTGCAGGAACCCTTTTTGGAGGAGCTCAAGGGAAAAATCAAAAGCGAAGGTACAATTTTAGCCCTGGATGACGGATTTAGTGATACAGATCGACTAATAAGAAATAATTAATATTCAAATAACAAACATATAACATGTAACAGAATAATTGATATAACATTTGTTATAAAATCAAATATTGCTAACAATAGGCCTCAAAATTTTGCTATTTTTAAAAAATAATGCACACATTGCAAAAAACCAGTAGCTCTCTAAAATAAAGAACTTTTTTTATTTATTTACTGAAAAAAGAAAATACAATTTTTGTATTTAAATTTTTCAATTTAAGAGTTGACTTTTTTTTTTTTTAATCTTCTTTCTTAGTTCATCGTGTTCGCAAAAATGTTTTTTTTTGTTCCAAATTTATCTTTGTTCACTTCATCTGAAACAATAAATAGTATGTTTTAAAATATCTGGTATGCAACACTTCCTATTAACTGTAATGATCTCAATTTGATAGTAAAATTTGTTTTAGGGCTTCCATAAAACAGGTAGTAGGGGTTATATATGTGTACCTGGGGGTGTGACTTGTACGGCAGCGCCCTCTGTCTCAACAAACAAAGCTTGTGATGGTGGTTTAAGTTTAAACCTGACAGGTTCCTAAGAACCTCCTTAAATGAATTTTTCCAAAATTGCTACTAATAAAAATGATTGGTTTATATCTGTGCTGTAAGTATTCCTAGTTTAAAGGAAACTTTTAGCCGTTTTCCAGATAATTAAAAAAAAAAAAAATCAAAAATCTAGTCTCCGTAAAGTCGCACACCCGGTTAATAAATTTTCTTAAAATCCGGTATTCTAGCAATAAATTTATTATTTTTTCATATTCTACAGATGGCAGAACTGAAGAAGTACTTTTAGAGGAAAGCTTAATGTTGCTGATCCCCTCAGACCCCCCCAAAACAACTTTTCAGGAAAAAATGCTTCAAATAAAAGTGATAGGCATTTATATGTTTAGATAGATACAAAGTTATAAGAAAATCTTTGTAACCATTTAAGGGGAAAATTAACGGAAAACTGTAAAGTGGCGATATGGCCGACGCTCTGGCAAAGAAAGGCGCTGCATCCCCACTCTTGGGGCCTGAATCACCTGTTTCTCTTAGGGGAACTTAAGAAAGAGGAGAAGGTGAGGAGGTCGCAACGCTGAAACTGCCTCCCAGGCTGAGACAGGAAAGATCTGCTTGGGAAATTACAACCCAAAAAGATCGAAGGCATGCATTAAGTATGAGTAAGTACAAACTCCGCATTCTTACGGGTTTTCTCATGGGGCACTGTACACTCAGAGAACACCTGACGAAGCTGAGCTTGGAGATTATAGCAAATGCAGAATCTGCGGAGAGACGGAGGAAACTCCAATACATCTCCTCACGGACTGCGAAGCTGTCACCCAGAGAAACTTTAGGAGCCTGGATAGTTACCCAGAAAGATGAGGAGAATATATATTCTCTAGAGCCCTCCAGAATATTGAGATTCCTAAGGAGCCTACAAGTGGTGGGAGGTGCTTGAGGGGGTACGGTTGGCCAGCCAACGACATCCAAGTGGCATGGCACATAAACCGTGAAGATCGCAGTGCGGTGTGCCCTTCTGCCCCCCCAAAGTGGAACCTGCGGTTGATGAATTTTGGCCCAAACTTTTATGTCAGATGCGGTACATATAACTAAGGGGGATGCCAAGTTTCAGCTTCCTCCTACTTTTTTGTTTTTGAGATATTTTGTAGGCTAACATTTTCTTCGTACTCGGGTGACCTCAAAACATGTATTTCCGATGAAAACTCAATTTCGAAAATCTGACACGTTCGCAATAAGAGAAGGAGAAATCACTCTATGAGTTGCCAACCTCCGGTAGAACTGTGAGGTCACCTCATCACCTACAAAAATAAATCTTCGATTTTTGCCAGGATGTTGATATTTTGCGGAGTTCTGGGGGAACAGCAATGTTAAACTGCTTGCCTTTAAAGTACCACTTTAGTACAAAATACGGTTCTACCACCTATATATTGTAAAACCAGAATATAAAGTTCGGACATCCTGCGATTTTTTTGTCACAAACATTTCCGCCAACGTTCCTTACTGATCACCAAAGCCTCCAGCCTAGACTTACCTAGCCTTATATCGGGCTAATTTTAATGTAATTTTTCCAGTCTGTGTTTTCAAAATCAAGGCTGCTGCATCGTCCGCCATACTGGATATATCAGTACCATTCACTGATAGAATTCGATCACCTCTTGTAAGTCGGCCGTCCAGGCTAGCTACACTTCCGGTTAACTGCAACAAATGGCATGCAATAGATTATTGTTGAATAATCTTAGACATTATTTTGAAATTCAAAGCATTTAGGAAGATAGGTATTAAGGGACACAATAAAGAGATAATGAAGTGCGGCACTAATGAAGCGGCCCTAATTTAGCCCCACAAATCTATCTCCTCAGAGACTCCTCATGTATCCCTGACTAGGATATCCTTGGAGCAAGATAGCTCCTGTCCATTGGCTCCTGTCCTTGTCCTAGACGTGAAAACGCATGAATTCGGTATGAATTAAGGCCAGGATTAGGTCTGAAGGCCCTATCTAGGCAGAGTGTTGGAAGTGTAGGATACACTAGGACCACGAAGCGTGAGTCTCTCTGTAAGGCAGGTCTCACTGGAACTATCCTTCAGTTGGTTAGGAAATACAGTTTTGTACAAAAAGCGAAACCGGTGCCTGTGGTCACTTGGCCTTGGCTTCACAAGGCAAGTTACCGTCCCTACCACGGGGGAGGCGGACCTCTACTTATCCGTCTAGTCCCTGTAGTACTTGCAGCAAACTCCACAAGTCTTTGAAATGTTTGGCACTTTAGTCAGTTCTTTACAGTCTCCCGGCCAGTCCTCTTCTCTTCTTTAAAAGCTTGAATTCCATATGGATTCTTGCCTTGTCGAGGAGAGGACACCGGAAGAGAACGTAGTGCACGGAGTCTCGTTCATCGCATTCACAATTCGGGGAATCTTTCAATCCCAGAAGCTGAGCAATAGAAGAGAATGGAGTAACGAATCCTCTGTGAACAAGCCCATTAGGTGGGCTGGAGTGTATGGGCCTCTCTACTAAGTCAGAGTAGAAGTCTACTGGCAGACTGAGAAAAGACTAAAAGACACACTTGTGGGACGGGACAACCTCGTAGGGATGGGAGGGAGAGTCTGAGCGAGAATAGGCTGCACATCCTAAGGAGATTTGCTCACCGGTAGGGTGGCGGGGGACATGCAGATTATGAGTGAAAACAGCTGCTGACCCAGAAGAGATTTCGAAGCTACCATTCAAAAGAAGATTTTTTAGAAGCATTCTAAAGTCTCAGTACATACTGAGTGCAGCAGGAGGAGATATTACCCCTCCCAGGAGGCCTACCCAGACCTGGAAATGATGCTGTAGGTTGAGGAAGTCTCGTCCTGGCCACATTAGGGTGACACGCTAGACCTTTCAAGGTCGCAATGAAACTTCTGCGGTTCTTGTCTGAATCCTCCATGTAGCTTGCCCAGATTGAATCATACTCTTACATGAGCATGACAAGGAAAAAATGTATTATTTGCTTAAAATATAAAATATTTGCTCACAATATCGGCAATGAAGACGCCCTTGCCGGAAATCAAACCGGCCACACTCAAGCCCAAACCTTTGCCAGCTTTTCTCATCAGCTCTACCTCAAACGTGGTCATATTTTGTATGTCTTCGGCATTCTGCTCGTGGCGATACACCGTCAGATGTACCTAATTTGGATAAATACAATGTATAAACAAAAAATCTGATATAAAACACTCATACGACTTTCTATTACTGCAATTGACACATTTCCTTCAAACTTAGAACTTTTACTAAATTTAAGTAGTTTCAATATTACTTGTAAAGCTGGGAAAAACCTAAACTAAGGTCACGTGAGGGGTACTGAAGTGTTACTTTAGAGAAAAGCAAAAATAAAAAATAAATGTAATTCTAACCTTAGGTGGAGTGTGCCTTAGGGAGGCGATTGCCTTATCATAAGTTATATTTTTGAAATTTTCGCCATTTAATTCTAATATTTGATCGCCTGCTCTTAAGCGTCCATCTTTAGCTATAGCTCCACCTGCATAAATCTCATGTACTATTATTGCACCCTGTAAATAGAGAATGCATATCACAATGTTAATTCAATGTGGCAATTTAATCTTATTTATTAGCCAAGATACTAATAGGATAAGAATCATTATTAAAGATTCATAGGATCCGAAGAGCGGAGAAGCACACATTAAATGAATCAAAGTTCGATTGTTAAATGAAGGACAGTTCGATTCATATAAATAAAGCTACAGCAGTACAGTTCAAGACAGTTTACGACCAACCTAATTTGGTAGTTGGACGTTAAGCCCGCCTGAAAAAAATAGGCATTACTTTTTACTTTTACAGTTTACGACCAGTTTACAACCAGTCAGCAACCTATCTACTACTTCTCATCACCAGCCAGTCTGTTAACTTTATATTTCTCTCGCTATCTAACTTCTAACTTCACTGTAAAGTATTCTATTCATTAAGCAGTGTTCAGCATGTCATCCATCCAGTTTATTTCTCTAAAATCCATTCACATTAATTCTCTCGCCTTCTCATATCCATCATAAGCACCAATGGTGCCAATAACACCATTGCACAGAGCAAATCAACACAGAGTGTATCAACTAAATGCTGCTCTGTGCAAGTCTTATGTTATCACACTGTTTTGACAAAAACAACCTGACGATGGACGTAATACGAAACCGGTCGATGACCACAAACCAGAAGCAGGCTATCATGGAAAATATCTCTGATATAAAGTCGCATTTCCATTTAACCGATTTTCTTCAAATTTGCAATTCAAACAGTGCTTCTAAATGTTCCAGAATATATTTAGAGGATAAGAATCATTATTTTTATCCAAGCGTAACCACTTTTCTTCAACAACACTTCAAATCATATTATACTGAAGTGATACTTCAGAGGAGAGCTTAACGCTGCTCCCCCCCCGAAACTCCAATTACCAAACTTACTTAAGTTTAGTTGACTTACCAAAGGTGTATCTGAACCTCCCACTATAGAGATACCTAATCCCAATTTATCCTTATTAATCTCTAGGACAGTTTCATGTCCCGGGCTGATAACCGTGGACACTGGCTGGCCATCCACTTCCGGTTTCACTTTACCAGACGGTGATGGTGAGAGAGACCCGGCTGCAGGTGTCAGCTCTAAATTAAAAAAACAAAACTAGATAAGTGTTTTTTGATCAAAGGAAAAAGGCAGGCTGTTTACAAACGTTTCTGTGCCAGAAGACAATGCTGTCTTCTAGAAGACAGACAGTAAATCATATTTGTTGGTTTTATTTATATAATTTATATCAATGGTTATTTTCACTAATCCTTTATTCGCTTTTATCCCAAATGCCTAATATTTTTGGGTGAAAATTAAATTTAGTTTTCGAGAAAAATTGAAATTTTGTAACTGAATAAATGGTAAATATTGACTAACTTGGTGTGCCGGTTGTTGAAGATTTGCTGGGAAGTTGAATTGACTGATTTTTCAGTGCTGAGTCTTTAGCTATAGGACTAGAGGTGAGTGAAGGTTGAACGTTGGAAGTTTTCTCTTCCTCTTTGGCTTTATTCGGGTTACAGACAACTAGCGTAACCACGCCTTCCGTTTTCTTCAACAATGCTGCAGCCTGCAAACAAAATAATCGCATTAATTTAGGTGATTTTATCCGTCGGGAGGACAGTTTCGTACGAGGCCCAACAAACAATTTTCTATAGCAATAATAGCAAATGGATACTTTGATCTAACCCAATCACTTATCTTAAACGGCTTTCTGACCTACAAGGAATTTGAATAATACAGCTCCGGGTATCAGGGAAATTATAATTTTGCTCATCAGCTATTGTTACGAGTGTTTGTAGTATTTTAAATGTGGCCCAACACATTTGTTTTTGTTGCAATGCAGCTCGGATGCCCTAAAACGTTGGAACCTCCCTGCCTTGAAGGAAAGCTGCTGCAATCCACAAACAAACAAACAAAAAAATTTTTCCGCAAAAAAGTTTCAAATTTTCGCGAGAAACTGGAATGAAGAAAAAATCAGATAAGTCGCACATCCGACCATTTTTTATTTCGGAGCACTCTTTCTCAAACACATACACAGTCCATGCGCTAAAAACATTTTTTCATGTACTCAGGGGGCTTCTTCTTTCGTGGCACTACAATCCTGGAACGACCTTGTTCAACCATTCTCTTCCATTCCAAAGAGACTCGCCTCCATCTACTTAAGTCCCGGCTCCTAATATCCATCTAACCACCTTTCTTCCTTGTCCCTCTCGGGTCCAAGCAATTTCTTAGGGACTCTAGATTTCTCTCTTACCATGTGCCCCAACCATTTCAACCTCCCTCTTTTTATCTAACCCACTAAATCCTTGCTCCTGGTACAGTTCCCCTTAATTCTTCATTTTTCCTTATCCTGTACCGATCTTCCTCTCTATTGGGCCAAAACTTTTTTGGGACAATCATTTTCTCCCAAACAGTCAGCATTCGTTCATTTTTCACGGTTTAATTAATTTAAAAAAATTGTACACGTTCGCATTGGAAAAGCTTATGAAAAATATGGAGAAAAGTTTATACTTACCGTATCATAGTTGGAGCCAAGCAAACTATCTCGGTTTACTGACAGGATCATATCGCCCACAGTCAGTCCTGCCTGTAAAACATTAAGAAATTTCACAATTCTAATTTTCTAGAAATCTGAAATGTTTACTAAATGATTAGTTATAATGGTGGCGGGGTTATATTTGTGTTGTTGTGGTGGTTGGTTCCGCAGAGTCCGAAACCGGTCAATGACCATAAAATGAAGCCGGCTACCACGGAAAATGTCTCTGATATATTTGTGTACCCGAGAGCGGCCACCGTACTCAACCCTTTGTATAGCTTTGTAACAGCAGTTTAAATTTCATCTTAAATGACTCGCAACAATTTTCTTAATTGTCGCTTTCAAGTTTTGTTGGGGGTTGACAGTGTTAAAGAGAAAATAAAGGGGCGGGTGTTGGTGTAGTGGTTATGAGCATGGACTTCTAAGTGGGAGGTCCCCCGTTCGAGTCCCGCGTAAAACTGCTAAATTTTATATTTTCAAAAATGTTAATAGTAAAGTAGGTGGTTCCGCCCCCGTTCACGACACTTTATTTGGTAGTTGGACGTTAAGCCAGCCTGAAAAAATTACTTTACTTTCCTGATCCTGAACAAAGTCCGCACTTCCGGTTAGTACCATGGTCTACCACATTTATTAGAAGCATTTTATAGAGAAAATTTATTTTTTGGAGGTTCTGAGGGAACATAACCGCACAAAAGTATAGGCCTAACAATTTTATTTGAAAATCTTAAATGTTAGGCAGTTTTGTTTCGACAATATTGACGCTCTCTTCTGGACTTCATTGTAATCAATTTAACTACTACCTGCCTTGTGTACATGTACTCCCACCACCTCTGTATTTACAATGATTGTATTAACAGCAGTAAGAGAAAGTGGTGTAAGCGCAAGGATTACTGAAATTACCTGATGGGCAGCGCTGCCTTCTTGGATATCCGAAATGAAGATCCCTTGTCCAACTTCAGCATGTTTCCCTTCGATTATCATAATACCTAAACCTTGGCCGGTCTGCAAAAACAAAAGTAATGGTTAAAACTTTGGTAAAATAAATTTAAGATATGATTTGGATGAGATGAGAGTTAATGATTAGAGAAGAACTGGAAGGCAAAGCAATGGGACTCAAAATGAACCATCCCCAATGACCCCCATATAACTACCACGCCAAAGAACAATAACAAGCCGGGGTCTATAACAAAACAAATCCGCCTCAGATTCACAATAATCCGAACAAATCGGCGACAATTATCCTAAGAGGAAAGCAGACTCAGCTCGCTGAGGAACCTGTTCCAGACATCCTAATCCCAGGAACCCTACTCTCCACACAATCCAAAGGCAATCTATCCTTAAGTTACATGTCTTCAAGTCAGGGATCCAATCAGATGTCCATGAGAGGTGTGTGAAAGGCACACTAACATTTCATTATTAACCCTTCCGGACCCCATGAGCATCTTAATGCGTCTCCATGAGCATCTGCTCGGGGACATTCTTCCCTTCTTGATTATTTTCCCATTTAGTACTTAAGGGCTCTGTTTTAAGATCCGCTCCCACCAATTGTAGGCATACGAGTCCCTCATGTAAGAATGGAGTTCTCTTAACAACTATCCCAATAAGATTGATGTGCAAGATCTGTACGTGCAGACGTGCCCTAAAGCGCAAACCCCACTTGGCCCGATGAACGCCATTAGGGCTAGTGCAGTTGGGCCTGGAATGTAATGGACGCGACTGTCTGGCAAAAAAAATAAAGTGCAGAACTCTCTCCATGGAGGCCTGGGAAAGCTTAGTCTCCCCTAGAAAAGAGCACCAGAAATGAGGAGGAAGTCAAGAGAGACTGCTCTACAGAGACCTCCCAATACTGAGACAGACTAAGACCTTTCTAAGGACACGTATGAATCCAGATAAAATATATGAAGCTGAAGCATATGAAGCCAGGCAACTGTCCGAGGAAAAATCGGGACATTGTAGACTCCAAGGAAGGCGCACCTGAAGAAGCTGGCAGCCTAGAATGGTCATCTACCAGGTTCTAGTGGAGAGGTGGAGGAAAGATACTAATACACCCTGCTGAGAAGGACTGCGAAGATTTAGAAGCCCCATGGTACCTACCCTGGAGGAGGAGATATCCTAGCTAGAACTTTTCCAAACCTGAAAGTTGTGCTATAGGTCATCCTGGCACCAATAGGGTATCCATAAATCTCTTTTGCTCGCAGTCCACTGCACCTCTCGAAGGAACACAAACATAACATAAACTTTAATTTGAATTACCTTTTTGATAGCAATGGTCCTTAGGCCTCTAAACGAAGCGTACCTCTGCTCAGGCGTCTGCTCAAAATTAAATAAAACAAAAATTAAATTTTAGATAAAATTAAGACATTTTTAAAATTGAATGTTTACACTTGGAATTTTTACTAAATTGTAACTGACCTCAATATAACATATTACAGCTAGCAGAACCTAAACTAACGATACAGGAGAGAGGCCTCACCTAATAGTTTCCCCTCAAAACCCCTAAAATGTATTTATTTATTAACAAATAAATTTCAAATAAAAGTGATAGACCTATATATGTGTAGTTAATATGCCAAGTCAAGGACGCTCATTGGGATCTTTATCGAGGAAATCGCAGAAAATTGGGGGGGGGGGAATTCAGTAAAATTGCACTTAGATTAGATTGACAGAAGGGGAGGGCGAGCCTCATTCCACTGCGACCCGCATTAAGAGGTCTATTGTGGATCCCCTAGGATTTTAGCACATCCTTCAGCTTCGCCCTCTTAATCAGGCCTCGTAAAGCTGAAAGTGGTTCCGTCATTGAAGCTCGTGGCTTAGGGATTGCTAGTCCCCAGTTGAAGAAGCCCGGGGTAACTATCGCGGAGGAGGAGTTATCCTCGGTAGAACTTCTCCAGATCTAGGAGTGACC
This sequence comes from Triatoma infestans, assembly GCA_011037195.1. Taxonomy (NCBI): domain Eukaryota; kingdom Metazoa; phylum Arthropoda; class Insecta; order Hemiptera; family Reduviidae; genus Triatoma; species Triatoma infestans. The sequence goes on from JAAEAF010004313.1 coordinate 33,427, forward strand.
TACAGCACGTAGGTCATCCTGGCATCAGTCAGACACACCCACACAAAGGATGTGTACGTTGAGGTATTCCTCCTCGACCTTGCAGAATCGGCATAACGCGTTATTTGCAAATAGTAATTTTCTTTAATTTGATTTTCTTTAAACTTTGCAATGCTAACTGCATAGATTTAGGCCTATCACTCTTATTTGTAAAATTTTTCGAAAAAATTGATTTTGGGGGGGATGTTTCTGAGGCGTTATATTTCAAATAACCTCGTTATAAATCTGTGGCGTTATATTTCAAATAACCTCGTTATAAATCTGTGGCGTTATATTTCAAATAACCTCAAACATTGTAATAAATCTATGTTATTGGCACTCTCTGCTGGACTTTGGTATAAACACTTTATCTACTATCTACCTTGGGTTAGGTTTACTTGTACCCCATTCACAAGTCAAAATACCCAAGTTTAATGAAAATCTGTTAATTTTTAAAAACTGCATTAACTGCAACACACACCACAGATTTTCTTCGTGTTTGGCCATTGTTTATTTCGCCTCGTTACTCATAGAATAATTAAAAATTAAACTTTAATTACCTCTTCTTTCAATGATAATGGGAATTGTGTTATTGGTTTCACCGAAAGCTCATCAATGGCACCAGCTTTTCTGTAATCAAAAGAAATCAATTGATTGAATTATTCCATAATAAATAATAACGTAATAATGTACATTTCTCATGATACAATTGCCCACACATTTTGTAATAGATTTAATGTAATACTACACAGCAGGCGTAAAATAATGGAACACCAGATGTTAATTACGTTACAAGCAGCATAGGTGGGGTATTAAATCTCATCCCCCTAAAAGCAATAAGCTCACTCCATAGCCAACAAAGAGAAGAGTTGGAGTATGGCCAGAGACTTGCCATGGTCACCGTCTAGAAGGAAGGTAGCTCGGTCAGTCTTAGACGCAAAACCAATTTGGCCATAAAGATGCATGGATTCAGCCCACCAATAAATGTCAGAGAAAAGGCCCAAAAATATACTTCCTCAAAACTTCCTTTATATCCCAGATTAGGACATGCTTGGAGGAACACATAGCTCCTGCCAGCCTAGAACACAGCATCAATTTGATCGTAAAGACATATGAATTGGATCCACCCGAAGGGCAGAGGGGCCGCCCTCATTTAGCCCCACAAAACGATCCACTGGGAGATTCCCTTGATAGACAGCTGCTGTCACTTTTCTAGTGTCTAGAACCTAATCTGGAGGTGAAGACACAAGCATTCCGCCAACAATGAAAGTGAGTGAAGGAGCCTGCCTCAACTTTTCAGACCCCATGTGTCCTAGGATAGAAGCACATCCTTGGAGCAAGATAGCAAACTAGAACTCACTGTTGCAAATTCCAGCTGGCTTTCTGCACAAAACTCCATAATACTGCAACACCAGCGCACTAAGCTACTCTGTGACATAATCTAACTCCGGCCAAATACACTCTGTTTAATAAGTTATAAAGATTATGGCACCGAAACTCAATATAAATTCATGTGCAGAATTAACTCACCTTAGAGAAACGGTGTATCACTATTTATGTCAGCCCGTTTCATTGGTACTAGGTTTCGTATATTTGGGAGGGCCTCACTCTCATGGGAAAGCCTGGGAGGGTTGGAGTTGAAGGATATCTTAGGATATTGCAGCCAGACCGGTAAACCATTGGAGGAGGTTAATTAGTGGGATGAATTGGGGGGATAAAAGCCAGTATGGCTTAGGTCCCATGCCTGTAGGCACCGAAAGATTAATAATAATAATAACTCACCTTAATGCAATGATCTTAAACAACGGACCGGGTAATCCTTTGATAATAGCGGATGCATTTAAATGGCATCTACCTTGCAGGATGACACCGTTTACCTATAACACAATGCAATAGACAACCAATAAATAAACAAATACTATTTTACTGATTTTTACAAATAGTTAGTGCAACTAGGAAACACTAGGTAGCAGACCGCATCCACAGCTATGTCAAAATTATTTTAAAAAGTCCGTTGTGAAATATTCACAGAAAAATGTTTCGAATAAAAGTGATAGGTCTATATCTGTGTAGTTAGCATGCCAAGTTTAAAAGAAATCGTTGCAGTCGTTTTCGAAAAAATCCAAAAAAACTAAAAAAAAACTATCGCAGTAAAATCGCAACCGGTTAACCATTTTTCTTCAATCTTGGAATTCTTGCAATGTATGACTGAGGTGGTAGAACCGTACATTGTACTGATGTGATACTTGAGAAGAAAGCACTACTGCTTGCCCAGAACCACCCAAAAAATCAATTTTCCTCGAAAAATGCTTCAAATAAAAGTGATAATCGTTGGAGCCATTTTGAGAAAATTTGCGATAAACTGAACAAAAAAAAACATTAAGTAAAGTGGCACTTTTAGTTGATACATTTTGACAGGAAAGCTTTGTGAGATGCGATGGTGGAAGTTTCAGCTTGCTGCGACCCATACACATCTCCGGATCGAAAAACCATTCAGTTAAAGTCGCAACATCAGGTCAGCCAATACTGGCCACACATTAAATGCTTATTAACATTTTAACATTATCTACAGCAGTGAAAAAACTCAGTTAAGTGGTACTTTGGATAGGCTAATTTCAACCAAAACCTTATTGTGATGGTCACCTAAATGGGCAGCTAAATGTACTATCAAGTTTCAACTTTCTGTGATATTCCCTTCGTCGAAGGTGACCTTTATAGTCCCCAAGCCCTTCTGCGGGTTGCCCAGGAGCCTGATCCAAGCTTCTATCAAGTATTGGATAGAAGACCAGCGTCTGCAGGGGTGGGAAAGAACAGCAAGGCAGAAGCAGGCTAAATGCTTTATTACAAAACATTTACCTAAAGTTACCAGGGATCTACTGAGCCGGAGCCGAAGGGATGTAAGGCTAATTGTGGGTCTATTAACAGGGCATTGTAGGCTGAATAGGCATATGCACCAACTACTACTATGAAACCTCGGTACACATCCTTTGTGAGTGTGCCGGTCTCATGAGGACAAGGTTTTTTCAACTGGGGACAAGCAATCCCGAAAAGCCACGAGCTTCATGACGGAGCCACTTTCAGCTTGGCTAGGCCTGATTAAGAGGGCGAAGCTGAATGATGTGCTATAATCTTAGGGGATACACAATAGACCTCTTAGGTAGCAGTAGAATGAGGCTTTGCCCTCCCTTTCTGCCAATCTAATCTTCCCTTCGCCAGTTGTACTGACCGCTATACTGGAAAGTCAAGCTTATTTGTAATTTTTGTATTTTTGACACCACTACAGAAAAGATCCATACAAACTTAAAAAGAGAAAAAATATTACCTCTAAAATTTCATCACCAACTTGTAACTGGCCGGTAGAATACGCTCGACCCGACGGATTCAGTCCGGCTATCAGGACGGCCATTTTGGTTCTGTCCTTGTGTCCAGCTAGCGATATTCCCAATCCGCCGGCAGAGCCGCGTTCCATGGTCAGCTCGGCCATCACTACCGCAACACCGCCACCTTCACTTCCATATTTCTTCTTTACTTTGTCTGTAAACAAACAAAATGAAACGCTTACACAACTTGCTCTTACTACGGGTGGAATTTTTACTTAACATTTAATTTAATATGATATAGGTAAGAAATGTTAAAAAAGTATTATAAAATGTCACCTTTGAAACATGACCTTACACAGCTTCCTCAAAAGTCCAGGAAATCATCCCCCCCCCAAAATTCAAAAGTGATAGGCATTTATGTCTGCAAATTTCTCTTCGAAGCTGAGTATACTAGAAGAGAGTGAAGCAGTGAACCCGCTGTGTCTGACATTAAAGAACATGCCCTTGGTACACGGATGGGTTGAGGACTCTTGAGGGGACTAGAGCCGGAGTGTTTGGACGAAGACCTAGACATTCGAAGCCTATGGACAAGTTTTCCAGCATCTTCCAGGCGGGAATCACACAATTGGAAGATGTGCCTAATTTAAGCTCGACAGGAAGTATCGGAGATGTAGAAGAATGTAAATATCCTATCCGACAGCCAGGCCACCATTAAAGCACTGTGCTCGTATGTCATCAGTTCTAAAAATGGTATGGAAATGCCTTGGCAAACTCAATGACTTAGAAAGTAATAAGAAAGTCACCCCTACACTAGGCGCCATGATATGTTGGCGTGCAGGGTAACGAGTTGGCGCAGCAAGCCTCTTATATGGGGCCAGAAACCTTTAATGGGATAACCAAGCAGTCTCTTTAAGTAGAGCACAAGTAAAGAGGAGCAAGTCAAGGAGAGCAACCCTCCTGAAGCACGAGACAGGACCTAACACTTGTCCTGGACCAGCTATGACCCAAAAAAGGTCAGCACTAACGGCACATATATATAGACCTAACGGCTACATACTGATGTAGGATTAAAAAAAAACAAAAAAACTTTTGATTGAAATAACTTCCGAGTAAGTAGATTTTAGGGGGGGTTCTGGGGCAGTTGGCAAAATGCCAAGTTTTAAAGGAACTTTGTCAATTATGAAATTATGTAAATTGTAGTAAGAGATAGATAGTGTGGTGAGTGTTTCACACCAGATTTTTGTATTGTTCTGTTGCGGCTATAACAGCAAGTTTGCGATCGTGTGAAATTTTAGAAATTTTAGAGCTCTCACCGGAAATACGTCTTTTTGAGATCTCTTGAATACGCCAAAAATGCTTATTTAGTGTGTGAACAAAATATTTCAATAAAAAGAAAAAATTACAAAAAATTCTAACTTGGAAATCCGTTTAGGTGTATTACCACCGCATCTGACCCGAAGGTTTCGAACAAAATCCATCAAGAGAAAGTAGGACATTACTGAATAAGTTTTTTTTTTTTTTTTTTTTTTTCAGTTTTTCTCGAAAACGGTTCCAAAGGTTTTATTTAAATATGGTATACTTATCCTACACCCATAAATACCTATCACTTTTATTTTAATCTATTTTTCCCGGGGGTTCTGGGGGGAACAGTAACGTTTTTTTTTACTCTAAAGTACCACTTCAGTATATGGTTTTACTAACAAGAAGCATTGATAGAATTCCAAATTTGAAGAAAATCGGTTAACCGGAAGTGCGATTTTACAGAACAAGTTTTTGATTTCCTTTAAACTTGGAATGCTTGTTGCATAGAGAGGATAGAAACGTATCATTTTTATTTGAAACTTTTTTTTTTTGAAAAAATTGATTTAAACGAGTATTAGGACTAATATCTGCCCCATGTCACTTAGTTTAAATTTAAATTTGCACACAAGCTTTCTTAGTTTAGACATAGAGCGCTCCAAATCAGGCCGCTTAGGTGTTTATGGCCAGCCTAATTAAATACTGTTGCAATTTTTAAGAAAATTTCTTGATTAAATTATATTGATTAGAGTATGAACAAGTCCGTATGATGAGTGGTTCATACCAGATTTGTGAAGGTGAAAAAAATTATGGCCGCCTAGACTGGGGAGCTTGTTTCATAAAACAATGAGCTCCTTTAGAGTAAACAATATAAATCGATAAGGAAGGATTGGAGAGGTTGTCCAATTAGTATAAACAATAGACCGCTTATATATCGAGTACTTTATTAATAGAAGCTCCCAAGGAATTGGCAAAGATAGGCGCTGGTTACCGCCACTTGTAAGTCAAGTGACTTCATTAAAACCTTGATAGGATTATAAGGTTTGAGTACGTAGACTACATAAAAAAAAAAAGGTTCAAGGAAAATTTCAATACAGCCTTTCTGGCAAAACTACCAAAAACTGACGAAGAGAAAATCTGATCTTTTCAGGTTTCCGCGCCATTTTCATGGAAAACACTAGAGTTTCCGGGTTGAGGCTATGTCAGTGGTTTGTTAAAAACCGACGTTTTACCCATGTTGGAATGAGCATCTTCAGGATCGTGTTACACCTTGAAAGCCAATTTGGCAATAAACATTGGTAGAGAAGGAACATGGCTCCTTTCTCCGCCATATTGACTGCCTTGCCTTCTTTATCACCATGTTTACTGTAGGTGGTGGGCGGGGCTTAATTTTCTCTTCCATACCCCACAGTTGGCTAGCGGGTGACGAAATCAAAGTCTCTCATCCCATTGCCCTCCTGCCAAAGTTTTTACCTTGTCCTGCTCCGGAAAACCATTAGACGTTTTTCCCCCCGCTTTCCCTGGGCAGGGGGGTCATGCTCTGCTTAGCGGAGTCCATCGTCTTACTTAGACAGTTTCTCTCTTTCTTAATTTCCACTGCCTCTCTTATGATACATTCTAACCGTGGGCAAGGAAGAAGAAATTAAGCCCCGCCTACCACCTATAGTAAACATGGTGATCAAGAAGGCATTCAATATGGTGGTCAAGATGGCGGAGGAAGGAGCCATGTCCCTTCTATACCAAGGTTCTTCAATGCCTTAGTGGCTTTTAAGGTGCAACGACGCTGAAGAGGCTCATGGTCTCTATGACACTGCCTCCGTCCACTGCCTCTCTTATGATACGTTCGTAATAACTATTTATCTTGGCAAGGACCCTGGTGTCCTCAAAACTTATGGCATTGCCCAGTTGTAGACGAATGTTCTGCGAGGACAGACTCCTCCGTTTTGTTATGCCTTACACAATGAATACGTATGTTCTTTAAGATGTGTTGTGATCTTTTAGACTGGCCTATGTACTTTTCCCCGCAGCTGCAAGGCACCATGTAGTTTCCCCCCTTCAGAGCAATGATAACTCATTTGTCTTAACATAAATATAGATGTGGTGGTTGGGGAGGGGGAAGGGAGTACCTACCCAGGTAGAAGGGGTTACAAGTCCACTAGACAACGCCAATAACATTGAAAAAAAAAACAACTTTAGAAATTGAAGTGGCAGATTGCTCACAATCGCTCCCCAGAAAAACGTTGCAAACAAAAGTGATGTATCACATCCCTTTTGTTCCTGACAGGTTTCGAATTTTCATCCATAGTCAGAGCAAATTCACCAAATTCGTGTAAAGAGTTCACTTCAACGGGAGGTTATATCTTCCCGCGCATATATATAATCAGGGGAAGGGATTAGCTAAGTGGTTAGCGTACTGGACTCCCACGCAGAGGACCCGGGTTCGAGTCCAGCTGTGCTACCCCTAAAATGTTTTCTTCCTAGGAGCCTCTACAGCTCACTGCCGGTGGATGGGACAGATTGGTCTGTAAAGAGAGAACACTTGTCCGAAGCCGGCAGTGCACTGAGAAGGCTCCGGGCGCCAATGACCATAGATGTTGACGAAACTTAAATTTAAAAAAAAAATTTATATATATATATACAATCAACAAACCAAGAAATACGGGTGTAACAGAAGCATTGCTTGAAGTGAATTCTCTACACCAACTTGGTGGATTTTGCTCTGACGATGGATGAAAATCATCCGAAACCGGTCAGGAACAAAAAGAAATATGCATGCTACGACGGATAAAATATCAGATGATTATCCAGCATTGTGGACCTATCCTCATAATCAACAAAAGTGATGTAATTGGTGTAATTATATTGTTTAATTTTAGGAGCACCCTTTTATACACGTATATTGGATTTTTCAGGACTTTGGTCAAACTCTATTTGGGTTTGTTGTAGACGTTTCAATTATCTATTGTAATCTTATTCGGTATTTAAAAATTTATACTTGATATATCGACTAAACATTAAAAAATATACAACTTTTATTTAAAACATTTCACTGGAAAAATTCATTTAATGACACTTTTGAAGGAGGAGTGGGGGTTATGTTTTCCACTAAAGTGCAATCATAGTTGATTGTACAATTCTACCATCCAAACAAAATTAATTAGAAATAAATAGAATCGCCAAAATTACGTATTTCAAGAAAAATTCGTAAAACCGGAAGTACGCTTTTACTTTTTTTTACTTTTTTTGAACAGTTTTTTTTTTTCTCAGTTTTCGACGAATTTCATTAAATTTGGTATACTAACTATAAAAATTTAACAATTAGAATTTTGAAAACTGAAGTAGTAAGAGAAAGTTGTGTGAGTGTTTCACACCAGATATGTTTCATTCTAAATGTATCAGGATGTGTATGAGAGTCGCTTTTAAATAAAATTTTCATTAAAAGAATTCCAAAATGTAATGGGGTGAAATTGATGGAGCCGGTGGTGAGAAGGGCGGAGCTGAATTGCCAGTGGCTCGCCCAAGTGATAACAAGCAAAATCTTTTCAATTAAAATCTGTCGTTAATTAAATTTCTTATCACGTTCTACCAATTGGCTTGTCACAAATGAAAAGGCTGTATTGCTGCCCACTTTGTATTGGTTCATTTAAAAATAAATAAATTGAAAAAAAAAAAAAAATCTGGTGTGAAACACTCCCAAACTTTCTCTTCCTCCAGTTTACACAATTTGTAACTGACAAAATATTATGGTTAGTAAAACCAAATTTAATAAAATTCGTCGGTGTTTTTAAATCGGAGAAAATCGCAAAAAACTGTTCAATAAAAATACACTTCCGGTTTTCATGGATTTTCTTGAAACTCGAAATTTTGGCGATTCTATTTATTTCTAATTAATTTTGTTTAGATGGTAGAATTGTATAATCAACCATGATAGCACTTTAGAGGTTCAACATAATCCCAACACTCCCCCAAGCCCCCCCCCTTTAAATGACATTACCCGCAGTAATGTTTCAAATACTTTGCAATTCAACAAAATGTGGTGTTTTTGTAGCTCTTTATATCTGTCTTCACATACGTAGTGTAAAAAAGAAATCTTTGAGCATTTTAGACACAAAAACAATCTGGATGTGAAACACTCACACAACTGTCTCTTAAACCATTCTCAAAATTATAATTGACAAATTTTATAGGTTGTGTACCAAATTTAATGAAATTCTTCGAAAACTGAAAAAAAAAAAAAGTTCAGTAAAATCGTACCTTCCGGGTTTCTAGAAAAAATATCTTGACACGCGTAATTGTTAAGCCGTCGATTTATGTTGTAATTTGATTTTTTGATAGGGTTGTAGAATTAGCTTATAATCACCTATGATAGCACTTTGGAGAAAACAATAACACCCCCACCCTTCCTCTAAAAGTGCCTTTAAATGAATTTTTCCCAATGAATACTTTGAAATAAAGTTGAAGATCTTTGTATATGTAGTTTTATAGGAAGTTTCAAGAAAATCATCGGAGCCATTTTTGAGAAAAACGCGAAACAGTGGAAAAACCATTTAGTAAAGTGGTAAAGTAAACACACTTCCAGTTATGCGATTTATTTCAAACTTGGAATTTCAACAATATATTTCATTCTAATTAACATTATTTAGATGAGTGAATTGTTCAATAAACTGAAATAGCACTTTAAATGAAAACTTAACCCCACCCCTACCACATAACTGCCCTTAAATGAATTTTCCCAGAGAAACATTTCAAATAAAAATTGTAGATGTTTGTATACGTAGTTGATATACCAAGTTTAAAGAGATTCGTCGGATCTAATTTCGAGAAAAACGCAAAAAAGTAAAACAAACAAAAAAACAAGTAAAGTAATAACTTCCGGTTGAGGAATTTTAACAGATGACCCCACTGTCAGATGCCATGGTGATACCTAAACGGAATATCAAGTTTCAACTTTCTATGGTTTATCGTTTTTGAGCTATGTATATGTTCAATGTTTTGGGGAAACAGCCCATGTACATCAAGAATTTTCCGCATCCAAAAAAAGAGCTATTCGTGCTACGGTTAAAGCAAGACCCAATGAAAGCTGTAGGTGTTGCATTTTAAAAATAATAAAATCTTCACAATTCCAGCTCTTTATATCTTTTCCATCTGTACGTGGTTCTATAAAATTAGAAATAATTTTAATCATAAATATAATAATACTCGGAACCGTGACCACATTCCTTTTCCTCAAGCAAACCACTCATTTTTTACATCTTCTTATTTATTTATGGGAAGGAAAATATTTAATGCACTTCCGAATGAAATTTCATCTTTGCCAACAATGAAGTTGTTTAAATCTAAACTAAAAATTATGCTCCTGGATAAGGTAATATATGATTTGGATGATTTTCTTACATAGACTTGCTTTGTGTGAATGTTATTGGGATTGTTTAATGTACTGACATGTCTTGTTCATACTATTGTATGTAAAAAATGAAGATAAATAAAGATTATTATTATTATTATTATTATTATTATTATTATTATTATTATTATTATTATTTCCATTTATTTTTTCCGTTTGCAAATAGCATCAGCGGGGGGAACAATTCCAACCCACTGAAGACATTTCATTTGTTATAAATTGAGGAACTTCCTCACCAGCCTCGCTGTGTCCAATAAAACAGACTTCTGCGCCTTCTCTAACAACCAGGGTTCCAGCTCGAGCTAATGCAGATTCTTGACAGTCTCAACAGGTACTAGGCCATTAGCCGATATGACAATCGGGATTACCCTAACCACATCCAGCTGATACATCTCTTTGATTTCAATCGCTAGATCCTGGTACTTCCGCTTCTTCTCGGCTAAAGTTTTGCGGGTATTGTCGTCCAAGGGAATCCCCTACATCTATTATCTCGGCTGCCCTTTTTCGGGTATTTAAAATAAGGATGTCCGGTCTATTGTGCATGACCGACCTATCGGTGATCATGCACTGATCCCAATAGACCTTAACCCCGTCCTTTTCCACTATGGCCTTCGGGTAATACCTGTAATAAGGAAGCTCCTCTCCCTCTGACACAATCCCGAGCCTGATTACCAGCGCCTGATGGAGCATACGCGCTACATTATTGTGCCTTGAGAGATACTCAGTGCCTGCTAAATTCGAGCACCCAGCGATGATATGCTGAATGGACTCTACTGCTGCGTTGCACAGCCTGCATCGGCCAGAGATTTCTCGCTCCCCGATTATGTGCCTCCGGTATGATCTTGTCGCAATCACTTGGTCTTGGATTGCGAGTACAAATCCTTCCGTCTCCGGAAAGAGTTCACCTCGCACGAGCCACTTTACTGATATCTCGCGAGAGATACCGTCTGCCTCCAACGCCGCATAATACCGGCCATGGAGCTCCTTGGCTTTCCATTCTTCTACCCAGTGTTCGAAAGTAGTCAACCGAGGTCCTTCTTGAGCGGCCAAATCGAGCGCTGTGTATCCGCTATCTATGCGCTGTAGTTCTCGATATACAGCCGACTCACTTCCGAGGAAGAATGCACAATGATAATAATAATATTATTATTATTATTATTATTATTATTATTATTATTATTATTATTATTATTATTATTATTATACACAAACACAGAGAGACCATTTGCTAAAAACCACTTTTTTGGACTCAGGGGACCTCAAAACTGATATTTCCGGTGAAAACTCGATATCAAAAATTTGACACGATTACAATACTTCCTCTTACTAGGAGTAAGAGAAAGTAATAGGAGAAAAACTGAACAAATATTTTTTTAGTAAAAACGCACTTCCGGTTCTTCTGATTTCCTTCAAACTCTGGAATTACGACAACATATTTAATTCTAATTAATATTATTTTAGATGACAGAATTGTGTAATAAACTGAAATAGCACTTTAAGGGGAAACCTAACCCCCATCACCCCCCCCCCCCGCTGAAGTATCCTTCAATGACTTTATCCAAAAAAATGTTAAAATAACAGTAGTAGCTCAGGTCTCCTGGTAACTTGAAATATTAAGTTTCAAATTCTGCGGTTTTTCGTTTTTGAGATACGCTGTCCCACACACAGACATACAGACTAAAAACCACTTTTTTACTATTTCTTAATCCTAGTAGGAGGAAGTATTTTGCGATCGTGCCAGATTTTCAGTAATTGAGTTATCACCGGAAATACTTGTTTTTGGGGGTCGTCCCCTGAATGAGAAAAAAATATTTTTAGCGAATGGCCTGTACGTGTGTGTGTGTGTGTGTGTGTGTGTGTGTTTTAACAAAATATCTCAGATACAAAAAGTCCCAGGAAGTTCATTTAGGCACTACCACTGCATTAGGCACGAAGATTTCGAGCAAAATCCATGAACCGGAAATGTACCTTTAATGTTTTTAAAATGTACTTTTAATGTTATTTCGAACATTTTTCTGAAAAAATGGTTTTTTCAGTGGTTTTTGTTGGTAGGTTTGCTACATCGAGTTTTCACCGGAAATATCCGTTTTAAGGTCCCCTGAGTCCAAAAATGTGGTTTTTAGCAAATGGTCTCTCTGTGTCTGCATATATATGAACAGCATAGCTCAAAAATGAAAAACCATAGAAAGTTGAAACTTGATATTCCGTTTATGTATCTCCATGGCATTTGACGGTGGGTCATCTGTTAGAATTCCTCAACCGGAAGTACCACTTTACTTGTTTTTTTTACTTTTTTGCATTTTTCTCAAAAATGGCTCGAACGATTTTCTTCAAACTTTTATATATCAACTACACATACAAAGAGCTACAACTTTTATTTGAAATGTTTCTTTGGGAAAATTCATTTAAGGGCAGTTATGTGGGAGGGGTGGGGGTCAGGTTTTCCTCTAAAGTGCTATTTCAGTTTATTAAACAATTCTATCATCTAAATAATATTAATTAGAATTGAATATGATGTTGGAATTCCGAATTTCAAAAAAAAAATCGGATAACCGGAAGTGCGTTTACTTTACCACATTACTAAATGATTTTTTTTCCACTTTTTCGCGATTTTCTTGAAACTTCTTATATAAACTACACATACAAAGATCTACAACTTTTATTTAAAATATTTCTCTGGGAAAATTCATTTAAGGGCACTTTTAGGGGTAAGGGGTGTGGGGTTATGTTTTTCTCTAAGGTGTTATCATAGTTGATTATACAGTTCTATCATCCAAACAAAATTAATTAGAAATAAATAGATTTGACCAAAATTCCTATGTTTCAAGAAAAATTAGTAAACCGGAAGTGCGCTTTTACTGGACAGTTTTTTTTTTTTTGGACTCAGGGGACCTCAAAACGTGTATTTCCGGTGAAAATTCAATATTGGAAAATCTGATACGATTACAATTCTAAATGTGGATGGGGTCTGCAATGTGTTGGATAACCATCTGATATTTTATCCCGTCGTGCTATGTATATTTCTTATATTCTTGTACAGTTTTGGAGTTTCATGCACCATCAGAGTAAAGTCATCAAGTTCTTGAGTACATAGTTTACTTGAACTTAATGTTTCTGTTACACACTAGTGCAAGGATAGTTGATAAAAAAATCTGGTATGAAACACTCGTACCACTTTCTGTTGCTGCAGTTTTGCAGCGTTTAACCTAAAAAAAAATTCTTTCACTTTATAAGGAAATTCCTTACATCCTAAATTAAGTAAATTGCAGGTTTTTATGTTTGCTGCAATCAATTGAAAAATTGAATCTTGAAAAGAAAATCACGAAAAAAACTGAGTAAATAAAGAAAAGTTTATTAAAGTTTCGGTTGATGAGTTTTGATCGGAAGCCCTATCAAATCACTTTTGAATTTGCTGCATTATATTCGCTTGCTTTTGTTAAGTGAAGAAGTATTTGCAATCGTTCAAAAGTTTTAAAAATTGAATGGTTTACCAAAAATATACGTTTGTGTGGGTGGTTGAATGGAATGACTCAAAAAAAAAAAAACAAAATCGGAACACAACTACTGTGCAGAAAGCTGAAACTTGGTATACCGTTTAGGTGCTATGTCAGTGATGAAAGGGCGGAGCGCATCAATAAGGTTTTGATCAAAGTGCCATTTGTTTTGTCCTAATCATATTTCTAATCTAGAACCAGAGGCTTCCAAAGAGCTTCAGCATCACTTAGACCACGGCTAGTGATCCTTCGCCTGGTTAGCAACCAGATCTCTCTGGTGATGGAGCTATTTACGGGTCATGGTAGGTTCAGAAAGCATCTGTACAAGGTTGGGGCTAATAAGCTCGAAACCCTTATGCAGACTGTGACCGGGAGGAGGAAGAAACGGCCCCCCCCACCTGCTCTTTGATTGCGTAGCAATAACCAAAATTGCGATATGAAACGTTTGGTACATTGCGACCTGAGGAGATAAACCCTATGGCGCAACAGCCCATGAAGGGCCAAAGCTTGCCAGACGGCGATTTGAATAGAGGGGGCGTGTGGTAAGCACATCGCAGTCCCCACGCCGTTTAGTTCCGGCCTTCGCTACCTAGGGCGCTACTAACTGTAGCTTCCCACTTTTCATCACGAGCAGCATCACGATGCTGGGTCAACCCGACTTTACCCTCACGGGAATCGAACCCTGGAATCTCGCACGAAAGGCGAGTGCGCTAGCCACTAGACCAACCGTGAGGACGCGACCTGAGGAGATGGTGACGCAAAATGATCTAGTAGTGAAAGCACATTAAAATCCTTGGAAGGGGAGGATTCACCTACTAGAAGTAATCGGGAATGGCACAATAAGCCTTTGTTGGCTGTGGTACCGGGATATAGCCCACCCGTAACTGGAAATAAATAAATAAATATCAGAGACATTTTCCGTGGTAGCCTGCTTCGTTTTGTGGTCATCGACCGGTTTCGGGCGTTCGCCCATCTTCAGGATGCGTTTTTCAGACAGTGTGCCAACACAGACTCGTACAGACTAACTCGGAGTTAGTGTGAAGCTAAGTCTCTGTACGAGTCTGTGTTGGCACACTGTCTGAAAAACGCATCCTGAAGATGGGCGAACGCCCGAAACCGTCGATTGACCACAAAACGAACAGGCTACCACGGAAAATGTCTCTGTGCTTTCCAGCTCTGCGGAACCAACCACCACAACAAATAAATAAATAGACCACGGTTGGGCTCATTGTGCACCCTGTAGAACACCTGGCATTAGCCCTGTATCATTAAGGAACGCCAGTGCTGAGGCGAGTGAGTTTTCTAATTCTAGCCTTCGCCTCCAGAATGTGGGCCTGCAAATTTCAGGAATCCTCTGCGAGCGTAATACACACGCACTATCCAAGAAGGTGAAACGGTGTCCACATTCTCTTGGCCGCATTTCTTGCAAAGTGGGTCCGCAAAGAGACCCATATTATGTAGATGCTTCTTTAAAAGGCAATGCCCTGTAACTAGGGCAGTAATTCTCCCCCTTGGCTCCACTTTTGTTCTGCCGAACAGAATAGGTTGTGCGAATCTTTGAGGGGCCCTCAAAGAAAATCTTAAGAGTGCCACAGCCCTGCTGCAATATTTTTCCAATATAATGTATGTTTCCGGGTTAGCCATTTTTCAATGGCCCCACAGGCAGTTCTTTACCAGATTGGCCGCAGAAAGGCTCCGGACCAATAGCGGGTTCGTAATTATATTTCGGATGCATATATATATATTTTGTCACTTTATGTGAAATTTGTGACTGGAATTGGAAATTACGAGAATTGCGTAAATGGGAAAATAAATCAGAATTGTGAGAGAATTGAGGTGTGTCCATAATAGATATTTTTCAGACATTTTCATCACACAAAAACACACACACACACACACACACCATTCGCTAGAAACAATATCCAATTGTTAAAGCCACATTTCCGGTTGAGCGATTTTTAATAAGAGCATATAAATAAATAAACAGAATATCATGAAAGTGCAATGAGTCTGTCTACATAACGTGACTAAAACTTTTGTCGCACACAAGGGACGTCACCAGTACATCATTGGCTTCAAATCTGTTAATTAACTTTTTCGCCCCACAGGAATACACTTTCAAACAATATAAATAAATGGGCGGCCATTTGGTTGAGTCAGACTGTCCATTTATACATTGATTCTATCACACACAATTTATTCATGCCGAACGAGGCAGCAGGCGACAGACGGCAAACATGTGTGTGCAGGTCTATTGTCAATCTCTTACAAATAAAATGTCTGTCTATTTAAGATAAAAAAAAAAAAACAAATAAAAAATCTCGTGTGAAACACTCACACAAATTGGAGAAAACACAAAAAAAAAAAAATTGTTCAGGAAAAACGTACTTCCGGTTTGCTAATTTTATTGAAACTCGTAATTTTAGCCATCTATTTGTTTCTAATTAATTTTGTTTGGATGGAAGCAATTATTGTATAATCAACTATGATAGCACTTTAGTGAAAAACATAACCCCACCTCTCCCTTAAAAGCCTCCCTTAAATCACATTATCTGGAGAAATGTTTCAAATAAAAGTTGTAGCTCTTTATATATACATAGTACACATTCCTAGTTTAAAGAAAATCGTTGGAACCGTTGTCGAGAATATACCATAAAACTGAAAAATACATTTCAGTAAAAACGCACTTCTGGTCATCCGATTTTTTTTCAAACTTGGAATTTCAACAATATATTTAATTCTAATTAATATTATTTAGATGATAGAATTGTATAATAAACTGAAATAGCACTTTAGAGGAAAAACCTAACACTACCCCCTCCCCCAAAACTGCCGTTAAAATTGAATTTCCCCGGAGAAATATTTCAAATAAATGTTGTAGCTCTTTGTGTGTGTGTGTGTGTGTGTGTGTGTAGTTGATATGACAATTTTAATGAAAATCGTCGGAACCATTTTTTTTAAGAAAATTGCAAAAAAATAAAAAAAAATAACTAGTAAAGTGGTACTTCCGGTTGGAGGAATTTTGACAGTTGACCCACTGTAGGATCCCATGGTAACAACATATTTAATTCTAATTAACATTATATAGATGATAGAATTGTTTAATAAACTGAAATAGCACTTTAGATGAAAACCTAACCCCACCCCTCCCACATAACCGCTCTTAAATGTATTTTTCCAGAGAAATATTTCAAATAAAAGTTGTAGATGTTTGTATGTGTAGTTGATACGGCAAGTTTAAAGAAAATCATTGGAGCAATTTTTGAGAAAATCGCAAAAAAGTAAAAAAAACAAAAACAAGTAAAGTGGTACGTCCGTTAAAGGAATTTTGACAGATGCCCACTGTCCGAATGCCTGGTGATACTTAAACGGAATATCAAGTTTCAACTTTCTACGGTTTTTCGTTTTTGAGTTATGCTATTCATATATACACAGACACAGAGAGACCATTTGCTAAAAACCACATTTTTAAACTCAGGGGACCTCAAAACGGATATTTCTGGTGAAAACTCGATATCGATGAAAACTCGATGTAGCAAACCTACCTACAAAAACCACTGAAAAAACCATTTTTTCAGAAAAATGTTCGAAATAACATTAAAAGTACATTTTAAAAACATTAAAGGTACATTTCCGGTTCATGGATTTTGTTCGAAATCTCGTGCCTAATGCAGTGGTAGTGCCTAAATGAACTTCCTGGGACTTTTTGTATCTGAGATATTTTGTTAAAACACACACACACACACACACACACACACACGTACAGGCCATTCGCTAAAAATATTTTTTTCTCATTCAGGGGACGACCCCCAAAAACAAGTATTTCCGGTGATAACTCAATTACTGAAAATCTGGCACGATCGCAAAATACTTCCGCCTACTAAGAGTAAGGGAAAGGAACAAAAAAACATTCCCTATAATTACACTTCCGGTTGTTAGATTTTGCCCCAAAACCGTCGTATTAGATGATGGTCGTATTAGGTGGTAACAAAACGGAATATCAGTTTCAACTTCGTGCGATTTTTCGTTCAAAACAATCGATAGACTAAACTGATAAACCTAGTTTTGTCAGATTAATTGTAGCAAACTATTAGTTCTCTTAACGTGGTTTTCTCCAAATTTTAATATGACTAAGATATATACTAGAATAGGCTAAATACTAAGTTGCATTAATGTACTACGAACTATAATAGAGTTGTGTGCAGTTCTCTGTGGACTGACAGACCTATACAGTTCCATGTAAACTACTAGTTCTCTTAAAGTGATTTTGTTCAAATTTTAATATGACCAAGATATATACTAGAATAGGCTAAATACTAAGTTGCATTAATGTACTACGAACTATAATAGAGTTGTGTGCAGTTCTCTGTGGACTGACAGACCTATACAGTTCCAAGTAAAGTACTAGTTCTCATAAAGTGATTTTGTTCAAATTTTAATATGACCAAGATATATACTAGAATAGGCTAAATACTAAGTTGCATTAATGTACTGCGAACTGTAATAGAGTTGTATGCAGTTATTTGTGGACTGACATACCTACACAGTTCCAAGTAAACTACTAGTTCTCTTAAAGTGATTTTGCCCAAATTTTAATGTGAACAAGATATATACTAGAATAAGCTAAATACTAAGTTGCATTAATGTACTACGAACAATAATAGAGTTATTGTGTGCAGTTCTGTGTGGACTGACAGACCTACACAGTTCCAAGTAAACTACTAGTTCTCTTAAAGTGATTTTGTCCAAATTTTAATATGAACCAAGATATATACTAGAATAAGCTAAATACTAAGTTGCATTAATGTACTGCGAACTATAATAGAGTTATTGTGTGCAGTTCTGTGTGGACTGACATACCTACAACTCTAGTAAACACTACATACAGACATATTAGGAAGTTATTATTGATGTGCAGTATCTTGGCTATTGTTTATGTTAATTCATTGTAGTTTCTTTGTATGTGTTATGTAAAACACTGTTTAATTAAATGATTGTTTAATTTAATAATTTAATTAAAATTATCTTTAATATATCTCGAGTACTTTTTGTTTTTAGCTGTCAAGGTGTTGTTTATTTCACGTATTTTCTTTCCTAGATTTGTTTACATTGTTTCTTTATTTATTTTTTTTTTTTATATCTAGATTAACTTATTTATTAATTTTTTTTGTTTAATTATACCTAGCTCAGATACGTCGTCTTGCAGTTCGGGAATGGGTTCCATTAGGAGAATTCCGCATTGCAGATACGATGCCCTTAACGGGTTTCAACTACACTCGCGGCACCAGCCTGGCCCAGTACTTGTGTTTGCAGGGTGTATGAAGCGAGACTGTTTTAGTTGTAACCCTATATACTGCTTAAAATCACCCAAAAAAAAAAAAATAAACAAATAAATAAAAAATAAAACCCCTTACCTACCTACCAAACAACCTACTGCCGCCCCCAAGTACAGACACCATATAACTAAACTACACAAGGAACTACCAACTAGAAACCTTCCTAACAAAACCAAACCACCACCTCCACCCCACAAAAGACAACCCCCCTTTACAATCAGAATTCAACCACCAGGGCCCGATGCTAGCGCAGTCCAACACAAAATTACAGAACTAAATTAAAACAAACAAATAAGTTGCCCTCATTCACACTAATACTGGCTTCGCGTCAACAACACCTTTTAAAACCAAGTTTTTTATTTAAAAAAAAAAAAAAAAAAAAAAAAAAAAATGTGATAGGCATATTCATTCATTGGAGAATATCGCATTTTAAGATAAAAAAAAAATCTGTTGTGAAACACTCACACAACATTCTCTTATTCCAGTTTTCAAAATTGTGATTGACAAAATGTTCAGTAAAAACACACTTCCGGTTTACTAATTTTGTTGAAACTCGGAATTATGGCAATCTATTTATTTCTAATTAATTCTGTTTAGATGGTAGAATTGTATTAGGGTGAGTCATAAAAAATGACCGATTTTGTTTACTTGACAACTCCTCAACAGAAAAAAAAGAGCGTTTATATTTTGTTGAACCATATTCTTATTTTGCATAAACAGAGAATGAATTTATAAACAAAGTTACCCTAGATCGCTTTTAGTTTTGTTGTAGCATTTTTTTTTAAACAAGATAACGTTAAAATTTGAAATAATATTATGCCATTATTGGAAACGAAAGTTTACAGCCGCCGAAACTACTCGTTTAGTGCGGGAATTTGAAGAGGAGGATACTCTTTCTGAACGGACAGTGTGTAGGCGGTTTTAGAAATTTAATACCGGTGGCATTACCTTGTGAGGATAGCGGGTTCGGGGCGAAAATCATCATTCGCTGAAGAAGCTCTGCGGAGTTACGTGGGGGCTGACCCGACCAAAAGTACTCGGAAGTTGGCAGCAGAACTCGAAGTATCCCAATCCACCGTAAATTGTGGGCTGCATAAGCTGGGGAAAGTGTATCGTTCAGCTAGAGTGGTTCCCCATAAGTTGACCGCTGAACAAGCTCAGCGGCGAGTAGAAATTTGTCAAAATCTTTTGGAAAATCCAAATGACCATCGATTCATCAAAAGGATTGTCATTTGCGACAAAAAAATGGATATATTGGAGAAACCCTAAGACCAAGAAACAATTGTTACACTGCAAGCAGCCTGCGTTAACTGTCCCTAAACAGGGTCAATTCGATAAAAAAAAAAAACAATGCTTTCTGTTTTTTGGAATTATGAAGGCGTAGTTCATTATGAGTTCATTCGCGAAGGTCAATCTATTGATTCGAAGCATTGCAGCGAGCAGTTAGAAAGAATGTACGTTGTTTTGGCCCAGCGTTACCCCAGGGTTAGTTAACAGAAATAAATTTTTGTTTCAACAAGATAACGCTCGACCACACACTTCTCGTTACACCAAAATTTCAGAATTACAAAGGATTGGAGCTTCTCCCCCACCCTGCTTATAGTCCGGACCTTCCGATTACCATCTGTTCCGGTTACTGGCGCACTATCTTTAAGGAGAAACCTTTAATTCTCTGGACGGGGTTCAAAATGGAGTTGCGGAATTCTTCCGTTCAAAACCCAAAGAGTGGTATTGCGAAGGAATTCGGCAGCTAGCCTCGAGATGGAACAAACCATAGAACACAACGGTGTATACTTTGAATATTAAAATAAATTGTTAAATGAAATAAAATTGTTTTTAAATCAGTCATTTTTTATCACTCACCCATATATAATCAACTAGGATAGCACTTTAGAAGAAAAACATAACCACTCCCCGCCTCCAAAAGCCCCCTTAAATGACTTTACCAGGAGAAATGTTACAAATAAAAATTGTAGCTCTTTATATGTGTAGTTCACATATCCTAATTTAAAGAAACTTTTGTAACTGTTCCAGAGAAAATAGCAGTAAATTGATAAATACTTTTAAGTATAAACGCACTTCCGGTCATATAAACACGGTATTTCAACAACATATTTAATTCTAATTAATATTATTTAGATGATAGAATTGTGTAATAAACTGAAATAGCATTTTAAAGGAAAAACATAACCCTACCCCTCCCCTAAAAGTGCCCTTAAATGGATTTGCCTGGAGAAATGTTTCAAATAAAAACTGACACTTTGTATGTGTAGTTGATGTACCAAGTTCAAAGAAAACGTTGGCACCATTTTTGAGAAAATCGTGAAAAAGTGAAAAAATAATAATTTAGTGAAGTGGGTACTTCCGGTTGAGGAATTTCGACAGATAACGTATAGTTGGATCCTATGGTGATACCTAAACGGAATATCAAGTTTCAACTTTCTACGATTTTTCATTTTTGAGCTATGCTGTTGTGGTGCATTATTAATGTGCATTACTTTATTTATTCGTTACGTTGATAATATATTAAATTATTAATATATATTAGCAAGATGCGTTATTAATAAGACTACGTTATTTTACTCTGTCATTAATTAATAAATAGACACAAAAAGATGGTATGGATAAAATAATTATAAAAGGGAAACCTCCTCCTTCAATAACACAGTTCAAGTTATACATCCCCACTAATTGATGTTTCCATTTAAAAAGGAAACATCAACATCACTAAAAGAACGAGCATGTGTTTTCCTATTCAGGTAGCAACACCCCCTGTTAACCTAGTTCTGTCAAACAAAGACCTTTAAAATCCAGTGTATCAACTGTATCTGCTCTGTGCAAGTCTATGTTATTACACTCTCCAACAAAAAACATCCTGATGATAGGCGAACATCCGAAACCGGTCGATGACCACAAAATGAAGCTGGCTATCACGGAAAATGAACCTGGCACACGCTTTACTTTCAATAATATCAGAGATATTTTCCGCGTTAGGCGGCTTCATTTTGTGGTCATGGCCGGATCATCAGGATATTTTGATAAAACAGTGTGGTAACACATACTTTCTCTTCCTAGTAAGAGGAAGTATTGTAATCGTGCCAAATTTTCGATATCGAGTTTTCACCGGAAATATCCGTTTTGAGGTCCCCTGAGTCCTCAGGTTTTTTTTTGCAAATGGTCTGTGAGTGTGTGTGTGTGTGTATGTATGTGAACAGCATAGCTCAAAAACGAAAAACCTTAGAAAGTTGAAACTTGATATTACGTTTAGGTATCACCATAGGATCTGCGGTGCGTTATCTGTCAAAATTCCTCAACCGGAAGTACCACATTACACGTTTTTTTTTTTACTTTTTTCGCGATTTTCTCAAAAATGGCCCGATTTCTTTAAACTTCGTATATCAACTACATATACAAGAGCTACAACTTTTATTTGAAACATTTCTCCGGAAAAATTCATTTAAGGGCATTTCTGGGGGAGGGGTGGGGTTAATTTTTCATTTTAACTGCTATTTCAGTTTATTAGACAATTCTGTCATCTAAATAATGTTAATTAGAATTAAATATGTTGTTGAAATTCCGAGTTTGAATAAAATCGGATAACCGGAAGTGCGTTTAATTACACTTTACTAAATGATTTTTTTCACTTTTTCGCGATTTTCTCAAAAATGGCTCCGACGATTTTCTTGAAACTTCGTATATAAATTAAAAATGCAAAGATCTACATCTTTTATTTAAGATATTTCTCTGGAAAAATTCATTTAAGGGCACTTTTAGGGGAGGGGTGGGGTTACAGCTTCCTCTAAAGTGGTATCATAGTTAGATTATACAATTCTATCATCCAAACAAATTAATTAGAAATTAATAGATGGCCAAAATTCCAAGTTTTAAGAAAATTAGTAAACCGGAAGGGCGCTTTTACTGAACAGCTTTTTTTGGTTTTCGACGAATTTCGTTATATTTGGTGAACACAAACTATAACATTTGTTAATTATAATTTTGAGAACAGGAGTAAGAGAATGTTGCGTGAGTGTTTCACACCAGATTTTTTTTTTTTTTAAATCGGTTTCCTTTAAACTTGGAATATTAAATGTCAGATATGAACATCACATTTCTCATGAATAGTAGAACACATTAGCATGTTCTGGGAACCTGAAAAACGGAAAAACTTATGTCTAACATTGTCAACAGGAAGTAAAGGTTTTATTAATGAATTTTTTTTACGACTTTCTCGAGAACGCACCGATTTTCATTGTAAACATGATGTACCAAGTGTACACACAAAAGAGCTACAACTTTTATTTTAAAAACATTGCTCCAGGTAAAGTTCATTTAGGAGAGGTTTTCTTGTGGGTGAAGTGACGTCAGTCTTGTATTGAATTGTAACTGACAAATTTTATAATTAGTAAAATCAAATTTAATGAAATTTAACGGTGTTTTTTTTTATGGAAAAAATCGCGAAACTTGGAAAATCTGTTTAATAAAAAATACACTACCGGTTTACTAATTTTCTTGAAACTCAAATTTTTTGTTAAAATCTATTTATTTCTAATTAATTTTATATGGTTGGTAGAATTGTATAATCAACAATGATAGCACACTTTAGAGGAAAACATAATCCCTCCCCCTCCACCTCCCTAAAAACCCCCTTAAATGACTTTACCTAGAGAAATATTTCAAATAAAAGTTGTAGCTCTCTATATGTGTAGTTCACACTTTGTAGTTTAAAGAAGTTCGTTGGAGCCGTTTTCGAAAAAATATCAGAAAACTGTAAAATACTTTTTTTGTAAAAACTCACTTCCGGTCATCTGAACTTTTTCAAACTCGGAATTTCGACAACATTTTTAATTCTAATTAATGTTATTTAGATGATAGAATTATCTAATAAACTGAAATAGCACTTTAGAGGAAAACCTAATCCTACCCCTCCCCCGAAAAAGCCCTTAAATGAATTTTCCCGGAGAAATATTTCAAATAAAAGTTGTAGCTCTTTGTCTGTGTAGTTGATACACGAAGTTTAAAGAAAATCGTCGGAGTTGTTTTTGAGAAAATAAAAAAAAAAAAAACTGAAGAAAAAAATTCAGTAAAGTGGTACTTCCGATTGAACGATTTTCTACGAAAGCTTATTTTCAGGTCTTTCTCCTGGTGGGACTTAAACGAAATATTAAGTTTGAACATTCTGGGATTTTTCATTTTTGAGATGTGCTGTCACACACAGACAGACAGACCAATTGTTAAAAACCACTTTTTTGGATTCAGAGGACCTCAAAACGAATATATCCGGTGAAAACTCGATATCGGTAATTTGATACGATTACATTAATTCTAAAAAAAAAAAAAAAAAAATTGATAATTTTTGCAATGAGTGTAATTGAATTATTACTTTCTCCTTGAATGTATAGACAAGGAGAAAGTAATAATTCAAAATCACACACACACTTAGACAGCAAATTAAGCATTCACAAATCAAATAACTACAAAATCACTGTAAGAAGCAAATACTACTACTACTGTTGACGGTCGTGTAAAGAAAAATTGAAATGTACTTACTAGTTGTGTAACCAAACTGGTCCTCCGTCTCCGGATCATTTGCAATTTCTTCTTTAGTACGTTTAACGTTTCCAGCACTGGCACGGGAAATCTAAATTACAATACATTATTATTTCTATGTAGAGAAATTTTTATCTGAAGAAATGATATATGATCAGAATGTACTACAACATGGTGACCCTCCTTCCACCGCCATTTTGGCCGCCATATTGACTGCCTTCTTCATCACCATGTTTACTATATAAGTGGTAGGCGGGAGTTAATTTTCTCTTCCTTGCCCACGGTTGGCTGCCAAATAGTGACGAGATCTAAGTCTCCCATCTCACTGCCCTACTGCCAATGTTTTAACCTTGTTCTGCTCCGGAAAACCATTAGAATGCTTTTTTCCACGCTTTTTCGGGGGAAGCCGTGTTCTGCTTAGATGTAGTCCACCGTGTCTGTTTTAGACAGTTTCTCTCATTCTCCACTGCCTCACTTATATCGCACGTTATGGCACCCTGGGGCCCTCAAAACTTATAGCATACCCAGTTGTAGACGAATGTTCTGCGTGGGCAGGACTTCTCCATTTTGTTCACTGCCTTAAACAGTGAATATGTTCTTTCAGACGTGTTGTAATCAGTCTTTTAGTGTGGCCTATATAGATTTTTCCACAGCTGCAAGCCATCAACATTGAGGACACCAGTATCCTTGCCCAGATAAACAATTGTTACGAACATAGCTATGTCCAAGGGCCACGTGGCGAGAATGAAGCGTTGAAGAGATCTTGTATAAGTTGCTAAGAGAGGACCCGGATCGCAGAAGGAAAATGGATACACTTAGGCTTCGATGGAAAGTCGCAACTGGATGGTGGCTGCAAAAGCGTGTTGAGGAGGCCATGACCCAAAACAATGGGTTGTAGCGCCATTATGTGTGTGTGTGTGTGTAGATTAATTATAATTCACTTGTGGTAAAGGTAAAAAGTTACTTTGGGACGATGAAGGATTGCTATACAAGAACAAAAAAGATAATGAGAAAGTGATAGAAATATTAGGAGAAGATACTTTTGCGCATGCGCAAGAAAGCTTTCCAAATTTATGTTTGTTTGTACTAACCTCTATTCCAGCGGAAGTGCGAATCTTTCCCTCCAGGTCGGTGTAGTCGTCTTCACTTTCCTCACTAGAGCTTGGACTATACTTACGATGACTTGGAATTTCTCTAAGATCTTGGACTTCATTATTTTGACTAGACGATAAATTCTTAACAAAAAGGAAAGATAAAAATATAATAAAAATAAAAGTAATTGAATGAGCGCTTTTTTTGTGGCTTTCGTTAAGGTCAAGTAAAATACACACTTTTGGCAAGGATGTGCTAACTGTTCTTGGCTTCTCAACTTCGGACAAGGAAGCCGATTTCCAGACATGCGCACTGACATCTTTTACAGAATTGCCAGCACTCACTGAGTCACCGTCAACACACTGAAACAATTCAATCCCCCAAACTCTGAACAAAATCTTATTAAACCTTAAATATTAAATAGACGATAGAATCATATAATGGTACTTCAGGTTATCCCAGTCTGACAAACCCCATACTGTCCGGCTCTCGTTGGTAAAACCGAGACAAAACATCAAGTTCCAGGTTTTCAGTTATGCTGACCACTCACTTACACACAAACACATCAATTTCTAGAAAACACTTTCTCGTATTCTCAATTCTGGTATGAATTGACATAGTTATAACTGACAGATGGTAATCTGTCAATTATAACTATGTCAATTGTATGCCCAGTTGGCTTGGCAAGGTTTAAACACACTTTTATGGATCCCGAAACCTTTCTAGGTTGTTGCCTAGGCAATGGCCAATGGGAATAAATACCAGTTTATGTCGGGTTAGCAGCAAATCAAAGTTGTGGTGGAAGATATATCTGTGGATAAAGGGAAGCGAAGGAGTTCATTAAGGGGACTCCTCGCAGAGGCTTACGGCAGACAAGGCGGCCTCTTGGGCCTTAAGGATTGGGGTTCGTTATTCCAGCAGCACTGTAGAATAAGGAAGCCTATTGGATCTGACCAATAGTGTGGTCCATTACAGGTGTTTTGGTTGAGCGGAGGAAGTGATACATATCCACCTGTTATTGGGGTGGAGGCCTGGCAACAGTGAAATTTTCTTCCAATTGGTCGAGAACGAGCACGAGAAGCACCTCTCTGGCGGCTTTGGAGCCTAGACTTGCGTACATAATCCGAGCTAGCAGCTAACGAAAGTTGACCAGAGATTCATTTTGGGTGGCGATGATGGAGGGCCGTTTGCACTATTTGTCCCTTTCTTTGTTCTATTCCAAATTCTTTGAAGGAAAACTGTTGGCATCATTTTAGACAGAATTTGGAAAAACTATTCAGCAAAACAGCATTTCCGGTACTTTCGTATTCCATATCATGTTTGAGCTTCCGGCTAAAATTTTTTTTTTTTTTAGTCAAAAAATTGGAATACTTGCCCATTGAACCAGTGATTGTACTAAAAATTTTACTGGATTCCCAGCTGCTCGTATGATGTCAACTGCATATTCATGACTCGCCTGTCTTAAATCGATTCCATCAACTTCCAAAATACGATCACCAGTCTAAAATTGAAAATTTAAATAAAGAAATTAATGATTAAATTTTTTTTTTTTTTTTGTATAGAAGGTTAAAAAATATATAAAGTTTCGAAGGGCATATTGCAGAAATGAATCAGCTTCAAGTAATAGCTACATCTAGATATAATCTCGGATTCAGACGTAAAAAAAAATGCTTCTATGCCCTTCATTGGTGAGCCAAATTTACTGGCTTAGACCAAATTGGTTCTATGTTCTAGAAGATTGCAGGAGCTATCTTTCTCCAAGTTTGTAGTCTGGACTATTGTCCAGACACCTCAAGACCTCACAATGGGAGTCTTTGAAGAGGTGGCTTTATGGGGGATTAAACTAGGTCGTTTGCCCCTTTATTGGTGGGCGAATTCATGTGTCACGATCACATTGGTTGTAAGCTGTAGAAGGCTGGCTAAAGCTTTTTCCAAGGATGTCCTAGTATGGACCATAGTCTCTGGGTTAGCTATATGAGGCCTTGGGATAGCTTAGCGCTTAGTCCCTCCCCAAAACAAAAATTTAAAATAATAATTTTCGTTTAGTAGTACTGGTGGAGGCATGAGATCACCCAACCCTACAGTGCCCCTTTTCTGTTATCCCAGAATCCGGGAACGTTCTAGAGGAGTTCTGGAGATCAGTTGATTTTCATTCTCTAACCGGGTCCACATAAGCTGGGATGGTATATGTCCAACCTTTATGGCAGCCAGGCAACTCAGGCATGGAATTCTTTCTCCAACACTTGGTAAATACCCAGACAAAATCTGCAGGTGCTATCGTGTTCTAGGCTAAACTTCTTCAGGTGCTTCCTGAGTCTACAATGCCTGGTGAGGAAACCCGTCAGCATGCGAAGCTTATTTTTATTCAGACTGATGCACAGACTTCAGTTCTTTTCTGGATATAACTACCCAAACAAGTCTTAGCCTGCTTCAGTTCTGGGAGTGTCTTGCACAGCTGCGCCTTCTTCACTTCCTCCTAATTTCTGAGCTCTTGCCGGAGATACTAGTCGCTTATACCACACAAAGATTTTTTTACTATCTGCCAAGGTGTGATAAGATGGCACATCTCGCTTTAAATTTGTGGCAATTCTTGTGTATTCAACTTGAATTGAGTTTCAACCCTACTGGAAATACGGTTAATTTTCTCGAGCCAATAGCTTGGAAGAATAGCAATTTTAGTCGAATTTTCCATGATTTTCCACGCAGTTGGCACATTTTAAACTTGCATTTTTATAATTTAGTTGGCATTCCTTGGACTGGTGATAACCTGAACATTTGTCACGTCTCTTGGTGGTTCCAATTTGGACATACGGACTAAAACTGTACGGCATTACTAAACGTTCCAACCTCAATAGAATTCAAACCCTTCAGTGAAAACTTTCCGTCGCAATGTCCCAAGCCCTTTTTTACTATGATCTCCAACCACACCATTCACAACGACCTAAGAAGATTAGGTCGTTTAGGATTAGGATCGTTTGTTAACGATCTCGCAAAATCTCAAGACACCTAACTCTTCATCCAAATCCCTTCGTCCAAGCCCTCTATTCAATCTCACTCCCAGGTAATCCCAAAAAACGGCTGAAGAGCAATTGACCCTGAATAACTAATGTCAGTTATAACTGGATAACCGCCATTCATAACATTGCATGATACAGTTTTCTTTGTATCAAATTTACTTGTATTTATATATATCATGCCGTTGTAAATCATCAATAAATAAATAAAAAAATTTAAAAAAAAATGATGCTGTATGTAATCTTGTTTAATATTTCATATAAAATAAGGTTTGTTGAAAATGTGGCTGGGTCCGCAATGCTGGATAACATCCATTATTTTATCCGTCGTAACAAGCATATTAGATTTATTCCTGACCGGTTTCGGATATTCATCCATCTTCAGAGCAAATTCACCAAGTTTGTGTAGAGAGTTCACTTCAACTAAATGTTTCTGTAGACTCACACTTGTTGGTTGTATGTATGTGGGAAGGTTATAAGGTTATGTTACTAAATGTGTGTGTTCCATGATAAAGTGAAATTATTATAAATTGTGATTAGGCATTAGAAAATAGTGTGTAATAAGTAGCATGTTTTGAAGAATAGTTTATAACTAAATTTTAAGACGGTTGTTAAACATGCACAGTGTTTTATCAAGTCATTTTCATTTGGGGGGGGTAAGTTATTTCAGGAGTAAACTGTATTAATAAGATTAGATAAATTTTAAGGAAAGGCAATTAAAGGATTAATTTTTAAAGAGAAAGGTACTGCAAAGTTTATGGACAATGAAAAGTTTGTACAAGTAAAAAATAAAAGTGAAAAAGAAGCAGGGTTAGTATAAGAGAACATGTAAGTAAATTGATATGTAAGAAGATGGTAGCCAACAGCAAATTGGAGATGATTTTAAATTAGTAATAAAGGAAATCAAATGAATGTTTTATTTTTTCATGTTTATTTTAAATGATATTAATTTATATTTAAATTACATTAAGAATATGATGTGGTGGCGTTTGTAAAGGTATTTTTAATAGGGCACGGTAGGCTATTTCAAATTATCATGAAACACACACATTTAGTAACATAACCTTGTAACCTTCCCACATACATACAACCAACAAGTGTGAGTCTACAGAAACATTTAGTTGAAGTGAACTCTCTACACAAACTTGGTGAATTTGCTCTGACGATGGATGAATATCCGAAACCGGTCAGGAATAAATCTAATATGCATGCTACGACGGATAAAATAATGAAAATAAAGTTTATTTAAAACTAGGAGTAAGAGACAATAAAAAGGGGTTGTACAGTAGAAAGATGCATTCTCGCCCACGTCGACATAATCTATGAAATTAGGAGGGGGATGTGCGATGTTATCTTAGGAGAATCATAGACTCCACCATGCTTTGTTGAGCAAGACATCCCAGTTGTTGAACATATGCCATCCCATCTCGTGCCCGGTTAGAGAACGAAAATCACCTGGGGGGCACTAATGACCTCAGAAGTTGATGTACAAACAAATAATAATAATAATAAATAGGCAGATTACCTTAAGTTGACCAGTAATTCCGGCTGGGCTGTCTGGAAGTACATTTTTTATAAAAATCCCTGAGATTGCTGAACAGCTGTCCGGTCCAGCATTGTATAGATCAACCTGAAAGATAAATCATTATATCTAATGCTATCGTAAATATTGCTACCAAACGAAAGTTATATTGTACATAAGGTCATCTAGGCTATCAGTCTAGTCAGTCATTAGTGAAGGTTAAAGTGCCAGTCAGTATGCATTTTTTTACTTATTTCATTAATGAGTAAAGTAGGGAGGCGGAGATAGAAAAAAAGCTGCTTTAACAGTTCTTCACAAGATGGCCAAATCACCTTCATCCACAACACTTCATCCTGTGGGTATTAACCGTGTGTTTGTCAATCATCGTCCCCGTCCCGGGTGTCCTCGTACAGTTCCTGCTGTAGAAACCCTCGTAGGAAAGAAGAAAAAAAAACATGTCTCGCATGATCTCCCTGGCGAGGGGTGCTTATCGAAGAGCCACAGGTCAGACAGACAAAAACAAGATAAACGACAAATCTAAAGCTCTGTTGCAGCGTTATACACAAAGACCGTAACTTGGTTTAGTGACTTAGTAGTTGCGCGATTTTTAGGAAAATCTTATTCTCAGGTTTCCTGGTAGCATTTTAACGAAATATTAGGTTTGAATATTCAGAGATTTTTTTCATTTTTGAGACATGTATTTTGCACTCAAAACATATATTTCCGGTGAAAACTCGATATTTAAAAAAATTGACACGATTACAATACTTCCTTTTACTAACAGTAGATTAGATTGTTATACGGGATTGCATTGCGTCCTGAAAGATCTATTGTGCCCCCTCCCGGAGCCTTCTCAGTGATCTGCCTCCGAATAATGTTCTCTAGCTACAGACAACAGTGCCCATCACCGGACAGTGAGCTGTTTAGAGGCTCCTAGGAAGTGAAAATCCAAATGCATCATTGCTGGACTAAAACTCGGGACTCCGAGCTGCTAGCCCAGCGCGCTACCACTGAGCTAATCCCTTCCTTCTCCGAATTGGTTTTCGCCAATTAACTAGGGACGGAGACCCTAGTTTGTGTACTGTTGTGACGAAGTGCATGGAGTACTGAGCTGTGGTAACCCGTGGGGTCGCTACTCCCCAAGTAACTGCAAGCAACAGATATACCCTTGCGGGCATACTAACAGTAAGAGAAAGTGTTGTGAGTGTTTGGTGGGCATGAGTTAATATTTGAAAGCAATTAGCTTACCTTTCCGCCAACAATACTGATGCCTAAGCTAGTGTCCGGTAGCCTAGTTATAGATACACATCTCTCTGGTCCCCAGTGTTTGGATATAAGGACGGTAGAACTATTGTTTGTAACAGTCATATTGTTTCTAGTTAATAAACTATTACCTCTACTATTTAACGGTTCACTAACAACTAAATCACTGCAATCTCTGTTCAACTTTTTAAAATCACTATTCAGAATTGGCTCACTTACACCTTTGTACAATTTGTAATTATTATTATTAATTAAAGTATTTGTTTGCTTTTTTGGTTCGTAAATTGTTCTAACACTTTTTAATGATTCTAATGAACGTTCACGTGTAAATAATAATGGCGACTTGACGCAATGCACTGATTCAATCACACCACGATCACTTTCTATTTGTGGTTCACTATTTTCTAATACAAGTTCTTCATCAACTCTAACTATCTCTGGCTGATCGTACCCTTCTTTACAATCATCAACTGTAATCTGTTGTTCTGGTGACGTTGAAAGGTAGGTTGTTGTCAACAGTGGGTCACAATCAACGTATTCACTCTCTTTATCCGAAGCGGATTCCCATCCTGGAGGGCTCTGTACACCGGCTGGCCTGATATATGGTGATCTGGAAAAATCAAAAGAAAATTTCAACAAAAAAAAGATCTGATTTTTTAGGTTTCCGCGGCTGTTTTCATGAAAAACACTTGAGTTTCCGGGTTGAGATTGTTTCCGGGCAGTGGATTGATAAAAACCGACATTTCGCCCATATTGCAATGAGCTTCTTCAGGGTCGTTACACCTTCAAAGCCAATAAGGCAATGAACGTTGGTAGAGAATGAGCTGGCTCCTTTCTCCGCCATCTTGACAGCCATTAGACGTTTCTTTCGCCCCTTTCCCTGAGCAGGGGGAGCCATGTTCTGCTTAGTCGAAGTCCATTGTCTGTGTTTGGATGCTTTGCTCTGTTTCTCTCTTCTCAACTGCTACCAGGGTTCATGAACAGGTTTACACTGCAAAAAAAGGGTAGTCTACGTGGTGCCTTGCAGCTGCGGGGAAAGTACATAGGCCAGAGTTAAAGACAGATCACAACACGTCTTAAAGAACATATTCACTGTGTAAGGCATAACAAAACGGAGAAGTCTGCCCTCGCAGAACATTCGTCTACAACTTGGGCATACCATAAGTTTTAAGGACACAAGGGTATTTGCCCGGGTAAACAATTATTACAAATGTGTCATAAGAGAGGCAGTGGAAATTGATACAGGCAGAAACTGTCTGAATAGAGACGATGGACTCCGTTCTATGCAGAACATGGCTCCCCCTGCTCAGGGAAGTGGTGAAGAAGCGGGGGAAAAAAGTGTAATGGTTTTTTTTCAGGAGCAGGACAAGATTAAAACTTCGGCAGGAGGGCAGTGGGATGGGAGACTTGGATCTCGTCACTCGCCGGCCAACCGTGGGCAAGGAAGACAAAATTCAGCCTCGCCCACCACCTATATAGTAAACGTGATGATCAAGAAGGTAGTCAAGATGGCGGAGGAAGGAGCCACATCCCTTCTCTACCAAAGTTCAATCCTTATTGCTTTCAAGGTGTGACGACCCTGAAGAATCTCACGGCAACGTGGGCGAAACGTTGGTTTCTCAGCAAACCACTGACGCAGTCTCAAACCCGGAAACTCAAATGTTTTTCAAAAGAAAATCTGTCGCGATACACTCGCATCAATCTGCTGCTAGCACAACTATATATAACATGGCAAGTTCTCTTTAAACTTGTAACTAGAAGTATGGTGAGACAAGTACCTACCCAGGCAGGTACCTCAAGTGATTACATTGTAGTACAGAAGAGAGCGCCAGTAACATTCAACCAACGCCGTAAATCATTGAAATTTTACTGCTGCAAACCACTAGGTACCTAAAACGTTTCATATAACAGTGACAGCTTTATATCTGAGCAATCAGTATTCCAAGTTTAAACAAAGCCGTTGGTGCCGTTATCCGAGAAAATCGCGACAAAACTGTAAAAAAAAAAAAAAAAAAAAAAAAAAAAAAAACCACTATATAATGTGGCACTTGTGGTTGATGGATATTGGCCCAAAGGTTGGGCCAAGTTTGAGCTTCCTGTAATTTATAGGTTTAGGATCTTTCCTGGTGTGAGGGGGCCCCTGGAAACCACAAAAATCTGGTGTGAAACAACCTCCAAAAAATCAATTTTCCCGGGGAAGAGGTTCCAAATAAAGGTGATAGGTATTTATGTGTGCACATAGTATATAAAGTTCAAAAAAAAAAAATCCTAGGAGCAGTTATCGAGAAAATTACGAAAAACTGACAAAAAAAATGCAATAAAGCCACACTTCCGGTTGATGGATTTGGCGCGAAATCTTTGTGTCTGATAATAATAAAAATTCATAAATTTTAATAACAAAAAGCTTAATCAAACTTATACACTCTTACTACGTGCATTTTAATATTGCCAAGAGATGGCCAGCAGACTACTCTTTCCGCAAATCTCCCGTGACTCCAAAATAACTGTACGTAACTAATATCTACTCTACAAAACCGTAATCAGGCCGATGTTGTTATACGCTTCCTCTGCCTGCAGCCAAACTTCCTAACACTAGATAGGAGACTGAACTTTACCATTCACATGCAGGAACAAGTGAACGCAAGTAAGATGGCCATCAGACTACTCTGTGCTACTCTCCCTGACACAAAATGACTGTATGTAACAAATTTCAACCCTACAAAACCGTAATCAGACCGATGTTGATATACACTTCTTCAGTCTGAAGGGTAACCTCCAATCTCTAGATAGCAGAATGAACATTACCACTCACTTGCAGGACAAAGTTCGCGCAGGTAAGATGGCCAGCAGACTACTTTTTGCTATTCTCCCCTGAATCCAAAATGACTGTATATAACAAATTTCAACTCAACAAAACCGTAATCAGGCCATGTTGCTATGCGCTTCCCCTGTCCGGATCGTAACCACCTAACTCTAGATAGCAGACTGAACTTTACCACTCACATATATGGCAAAGTCAACGCAAGTAAGATGGCCCTCAGACTACTCTTTGCTACTCTCCCTTGACTCCAAAGGGACTGAACATAAAAAATTTCAACTCTATAAAACCGTAATCAGGCCATGTTACTAGGCGCTTCCTCTGCCGAAGCGTAACCTCCTACTCTAGATGGCAGACTGAACTTTACCACTCAGATACAGGAGAAAGTCAACGCAGCTAAAACGGCCATCTGACTACTCTTTGCTACTGTCCCCTTACTCCAAAATGACTTTACATAACAAATTTCAACTCTACAAAACGGAAATCAGGCCATGTAACTATGCGCTGCCCCTGTCTACAACGTAACCTCCTAACTCTAGATAGCAGACTGAACTTAACCACTCACATAGAGGACCAAGTCAACGCAGGTAAGATGGCCATCAGACTACTCTCCGTGACTCCAAAATGACTGAACGAAACAAATTTCAACTCTACAAAACTATAATCAGGCCATGTTGCTAACCGCTCCCTCTGTTCGCATCGCAACCACCTAACTCGAGATAGCAGACTGAACTTTACTACTCAGATACACGACAAAGTCAACGCAGGTAAGATGGCCCTCAGAGTACTCATTGCTACTCTCCCCGTGACTCCAAAGGGATTGAACATAAAAAATTTCAACTCTATAAAACCGTAATCAGGCCATGTTACTATCCGCTTTATCTGTCTGGTGCGTAACCTCCTAACTCTAGATAGCAGACTGAACTTTACCACTCAGATACACGACATAGTCAACGCAGGTAAGATGCTCATCAGACTACTCTTTGCTAATATCCCCTAACTCCGAAATGACTGTACATAACAAATTTGAACTCTACAAAACCGTAATCAGGTCATGTTGCAGTGAGCTTCCTCTGTCCGGTGCGTAACCTCCTAACTCTAGATAGCAGACTAAACTTTATCACTCACATATAGGGCAAAGTCAACGCAGGTAAGATGGCCCTCAGACTACTCTTTGCTACTCTCCCCTGACTCCAAAGGGACTGAACATAAAAAATTTCAACTCTATAAAACCGTAATCAGGCCATGTAACTATCCGCTTCATCTGTCTGGAGCGTAACCTCCTAACTCTAGATAGCAGACGGCACTTAACCGCTCACATACAAGACAAAGTCAACGCAGGATAGATGGCCATCAGACTACTCTTTGCTACTCTCCCCTGACACCAAAATGACTATGTATAACAAATTTCAACTTTACAAAACCGTAATCAGGCCATGTTACTATGCGCTTCCTCTGTCTGGAGCGTAATCTAATTCTAGATAGGAGACTGAACATTACCACCCACATACAGGACAAAGTCAACGCAGTTTAGTTGGCCATCAGACTAGTCTTTGTTACTCTCCCCTGACTCCGAAATGACTTTGCATAACAAATTTCAACTCTACAAAACCGTAATCAAGCCCATGTTACTATACGCTTCCTCTGTCTGGAACCTAACCTCCTAACTCTAGATAGCAGACTGAACTTTACCACTCACATACAGGACAAAGTCAACGCAGGACAGATGGCCATCAGACTACTCTTTGCTACTCTCCACGGACTACAAAATGATTGTACGTAACAAATTTCAACTGTACAAAACCGTAATCGGGCCATGTTGCTATGCACTTCCTCCGTCCGAAGCGTAACCTCCTAACTCTTGATAGCAGACTGAACTTTACCACTCAGATACAGGACAAAGTCAACGCAGGTATGATGGCCACTCTTTGGTACTCTCCCGTGACTCCAAAATGACTGTACATAACAAATTTCATTTCTACAAAACCTAATCAGCCTATGTTCCTATACGCTTCCTCTATCTGGAGCGTAACATCCGAAATCTAGGTAACAGACTGAACTATACCACTCACATACAGGACAAAGTCAACGCGAGTAAGATGGCATCAGATTACACTTTGCTACGCTCCCATATCTCCAAAATTACTGTACATAACAAATTTCACAATTTATAAAGACGCAATGAGGCCATGTTGCTATGCGCTTCCTCTGTCCGGAGCGCAACCTCCTACCTCTAGATAGCAGACTGAACTTTACCACTCAGATACAGGACAATGTCAGCGCAGGATAGATGGCCATCAGACTACACTTTGCTACTCTCCCCTGACTCCAATAGGAATGTACATAACAAATTCCAACTCTACAAAACCTTAATCAGGCCATGTTGCTATGCGCTTCCTCTGTCCAGAGCGTCACCTCCTACCTCTAGATAGCAGACTGAACTTTACCACTCTGTATAACAAATTTCAACGCTACAAAACCGTAATCAGGCCATGTTGCTATGCGCTTCCTCTGTCCGAAGCGTAACCTCCTAACTCTAGATAGCCGACTGAACTTTACCACTCAGATACAGGACAAAGTTAACGCAGGTATGATGGCCACTCTTTGGTACTTTCCCGTGACTCCAAAATGACTGTACATAACAAATTTCATTTCTACAAAACCGTAATCAGCTTATGTTCCTATTCGCTTTCTCTGTCTGGAGCGTAACCTCCTAACTCTAGATAGCAGACTGAACTATACCACTCACATACAGGACAAAGTCAACGCAAGTAAGAGGGCATCAGATTATACTTTGCTACTCTCCCATGACTCCAAAATGACTGTACATAAATAACTTTTACTCTACAAAACGTAATGAGGCCGATGTTGCTTCCTCTGCCTTCAGCCTAACCTGTGCCACTAATTACTGCCTATACCGTAACAAACTCCTCACACTCGTGACTGACTCACCACGCCAAAGTTATCCCACTTTGACGAGACAACATCAACACATATTGTACACAACTACTACAAAAACAGACTACTAAAACTACTGATTTTTCCTGCCAGACTACTGTTTGCTTCTGCCCCTTGATTCCAAAATGACTGTACATAACAAATTTCAACTCTAAAAAACTATAATCAGGCTATGTTGCTAACCGCTCACTCTGTTCGCATCGTAATCACCTAACTCTAGATAGCAGATTGAACTTTACCACTCAGATACACGACATAGTCAACGCAAGTAAGATGCCCATCAGACTACTCTTTGCTAATATCCCCTAACTCCGAAATGACTGTACATAACAAATTTCAACTCTACAAAACCGCAATCAGGCCATGTTGCTATGCGCTTCCTCTGTCCGGTTCGTAACTACCTAACTCTTGATAGCAGACTGAACTTTACCACTCAGATACAAGACAAAGTCCACGCAAGTAAGATGGCCATCAGACTAATCTTTGCTACCCTCCCCTGATTCCAAAGGGACTGAACATAAAAAATTTCAACTCTATAAAACCGTAATCAGACCATGTTACTATCCGCTTCATCTGTCTGGAGCGTAACCTCCTAACTCTAGATAGCAGACGGAACTTAACCGCTCACATACAGGACAAAGTCAACGCAGGTAAGATGGCCAGCAGACTAGTCTCCCGTGACTCAAAAATGACTGTACATAAATAACTTTTACTCTACAAAACGTAATGAGGCCGATGTTGCTTCCTCTGCCTTCAGCCTAACCTGTGCCACTAATTACAGCCTATACAGTAACAAATTCCTCAGACTCGTGACTGACTCACCACGCCAAAGTTATCCCACTTTGACGAGACAACATCAACACATATTGTACACAACTACTACAAAAACTACTGATTTTTCTTAGAAAAGTTGGCGCTAACAATTTTATTCAAACTTGGAATTAAGACTATGGAAGATTGAAAGTGAAGATGCACCATGTTTGTTTACATTTAATGCAATCCTAACTAAACGCTTAGTAAACAGTGCAAGTTTAAAGGGAAGTTGCCAATTAGATAATATTTGGAGTAAGAGACAGTTGGTTATGTATTCACTCATTTTGTGCATACAAATATAATTTAAAGATTAGGATAAAAAGCATGTTTAGAAAGAAGACTACTTACCTGTAGTAATTTGGAAATATCCTGGAATGTGTGCATGCAATAACATAGGTTATAGGTGATTTTGGTTTGTTAAAAGTGCATACAAACATAATAGTACAATTACTCCAAATTTTGTAACAATAACTACTGAGTTACGTGCTTTGAAACAAAGGACTTGGTACTGCATTTTGGGCCAGGGCAAGAGTTTTTTTTTTTTTTTTAAATAAAGAATGGGCAGGGGGATGCAAATTTAAGACATTACCAGGTCACATGGGAATCTCCGAGGAATGAGGATGTGGATAATTTGGCACCTTTCTCTCTAACCTTCAATGGTCTTGAACCCTGCTGTTTGCCACGCTTATGAGCACGTCTGGCTAAAACTTCCCAGCTCTGAGAAATTGTCCCCTGCAGTTCTAAGTGCCCATTTGGGAGTTCCCGTGGACAGGGCTGACAGTGTGATGTTGTACTGTGTCTTTAATGAGCTTCTATCTTGTGGGGGGGGGGGAAGAGATGTGGTTTGGCATCCATTACTGGGGAAGGGCAGAATGGTTTAAGAGATATCTTTATAATGGGGGCACATGCTGCAGGAGTTTAGTAGAGTTTTTGAGATAGATGAGTGGTAACACCCTCATCCATAATATCATGGGCAGATTTTTCTTGGTTTGTGAGATAATTAGGGTTCCAGCAACCTATTGTTCAGAACAGCATGTCTGCGCTGATGAGCTTTAGGAATATATCCCTGACCGAATCATCCGGGACTGTTATAAATCTTAGATGATTAGACCCGGTATCTGGATTTCTGCTCTAGATCGGTTAGTTGTTTTACTGTGTGGAGGGGGGAGAGATCCAAACCCTCTCCGGAGGGCTTTGGTTAGCCTAGGTCTTGGTCCCTCCCCAAGAGACCTACCTGCCACATTACAAAGTGAAGGATGAATTTAGCTGTTTGAAATAAAATCTGCGATGTTGTTGCGATCCAAAACTGGACTGTGTGCTATAAAAAAATGTTACTGATTTTTATTACACGTTTTATTGCTGCTACTCTACTTTGTGCAGAATTTGCATTTTTTTTTTTTTGTCATTTTGCAAAGCTGCAGTTTGCTTAAAATCTCAGCCACTACTCAATTTTTTAACTAAAATAAAAAACAAAATTAATTTAATTACAGCCAAAATAGATTTTTGCTTTAATTCAATAATAAAATTAAACAGATCCAAAATTTTATATTTCTACTAGATTACTACAATGAGTATTCGGTCGGAATGCTAGAAAATATCAAAGACCCTAAGCTTAATTTGACCGCATTTCCGGGGCATTCTCCCTTGTTCTATGGCCCGGAGTTATCACCAAAGAAGTCTTGATAAAACAATAAGATATCATAGACTGATGCAAAGCCCCAATCATCCATCTATGGGGAAGGAATCTAAGCCCCTTTGCTATCCAAAGCTATCCCTCTGGGCCCCACACAAAAGCGGGTCTAGGAGAAAAAAAATAAAATCCAGATCCGGCTTAATAATCCACTCCCTAAATTCCCAGCAGTCTCGGGGACAAACAGACGACAATAATCTTAAGAGGGGAAAAGCGTATCTCTTCAGCACAGACATGCTCTTGTTCCATTTGATTGCCTCACGAACTAAAAGCAATTATAAGAAGAATGAGAATTGGGTATTTCTCTATCTATGTCGCAAACTCTGCCAAAAGTAAACATGCTAGCATAGACCATTTTAATGATTCTCTTTGAACCGCAATGCCCAGAGGGAAGTCCTCAAGGGGGAGAAAGACATAGCAACATCCCATCCATCAACAACTGACGTTCCATTGAGCTCATCCAGGCAGGAATGAATGCGGTATGAAGCAGTGGATATGTGTCCACTGGCCAAGAGCAGCTTTGAAAAGCGCCTAATTTGTCAACAACCTATCCAAATCCTCATTCACTGGAGATTCCCATATAATCTGGAACCTAATCTAGAAGAACATCCTTGGTGAAAGATAGCTCTTGCCATCCTTCCATCAGAAATATTCTAGTCCCCCCTTGGAACCCTAATCTCCTCACAACCCAGAAACAATCTGTCTTCAGACGAAGGGGTCGGTGCTAAGGATTCGAAATTTGAATGTTAGCGCTCTACAGGCATCAGTAAAACCTTAGCTTCTTCAGAGTTGCCCCCTGTATCTTAGAACGCCATGTAAGGATACGCAGTCGACTTTTGCTCAGATTGATACGCCACGCAGATTTTAGCTCGGGTAATAGCCTGCCTCAGTCCTCGTGTAGGATTCTCCAGAGAAAGCTCTAT
Organism: Triatoma infestans; assembly: GCA_011037195.1. Classification (NCBI taxonomy): domain Eukaryota; kingdom Metazoa; phylum Arthropoda; class Insecta; order Hemiptera; family Reduviidae; genus Triatoma; species Triatoma infestans. The sequence goes on from JAAEAF010004313.1 coordinate 73,938, forward strand.
TTACCTTCCTCCTCTAAGCTCAAAAAGGTTCCGGGAATCCACGAGGGAGGTGCCAGATTTTCGGAACTTTCCACACCAACAGGTTCTAGGCACCCAAAAACAGACTAACTCTTACTTATTATTCTTGCTCAGGCTTTAAGTTTGCATCTGGGCATTTCCACCCAAAAAAATTTTTCCAATTGAGAACCCATGATGCCCATAATTGCTCAAACAAAGGGGACACACTTTCCAATTACGTGAAATTCCGCCTGTGGGAATTGGTGGGAAAGCTTGTCCATTGACTCCGATTTTGTGCAGTCTTGTCCCACACATTTCAGCCACTAGTCTTTCAGTGGGCTTCCCATGGAAAGCGGATTTATTGCTTCATACTTTTTCTATTACTCATCCTCTTAAAGAAAATTTTAATGATGCTGAAGATTTCCTAAACATTCCATATTTAGAAGAATTCAGAAGGGAGAGCTCCGCCTGATAGGGACTCCCAGCTGCTGGAGCCAAAGCACCATTCTTATTTATTCTGATTCTAATGGAAAAGGTGAAACTTGAGGACTTGTAAACTTGCCCCAGCAGTGGCAACGCCACTGAATGCTTGTGTATTCCTAACCGGCTAGACGTAGCACATTCTCAAAGGTTTTTAAGAAGTGGCCAAGGCAATTGTTTTTTGGAGTGTTCAAGGTGGGAGAGTTGCTTTCCACTAAAGTGTACTTCAGTATAATATACGGTTCTACCGCGTAAATAATATTAAGCTACATTAGAAAATATTGCTAGAATTCCAAATCTGAAGAAAATTAGTAAAATGGAAGAAGTGCGCCTTTACAGAATATGTTTGGGAGATTTTTGCAATTTTTTTGGATAAGGACTCCATCAATTTTCTGTAAACTTGGAATTCTTACTGCAGAGATAAAAAAAAAAAAATTATCACGTGTTAATAAAACAACATTTGGGGGGGGGGACTGATTTCTAGGTAGAATGTGGGAGGAACTGAATTGGGCGGCGAAGGTTTCTCCAGACAATAGAAGGATGTACTGCTTCAACAGATTGGGTTACTACAAATTTAGAAGAGGGTCTGTTTGGAAATTGAAAAGGTATTAATAATCACGATCCTAACTTGGAAGGGATGCTATAGAGTGGTGAGTGTCTCATCCTGGCGCCAGCAGGGGGCACGATAGACCTCTAATGGCGGCAGAGCACTGTACCAGAAAACACAAAAGGCAGAAGAATTTGAGAAAGAAGAGAAAGGCAGAGAAATTGAGTGCTTAACAAATGATGCACTGCATCTGAGCATGCCTGGCTTCCCTGCTCAGACAATGAAGAGAAAAAGAAAAGAAAAAATAACGGTATTCCAAAACAAAACAAGGTTGCAAACTTTGGCAACAGGGTAGTGGAGAATATTTGTACCCAGCCCAATGTTGGGTTCTGGTATAAATCCACCCTGCAAGAACCCCCAACAGGAATCTGGAAAAGAAAGATCCGATTAAGTAAAACCAACTGACTCTGCAGTCTTAAAACGAAGAACCATGATTTGTAAGCCTCAGAAATTGCCCCCCCCCCCCCAGTCAGGGATACGCAACTATAGCTGCGCATAGAGCGCATTTTTTTCTCAATTTCATCATTACAGAAATGTTTCTTCCAACGATTTTAAGCGAAACAATAAGTGCGCGGCGTGGAATGTGTAAATAAATGACTATATTTCAAAAAGAAATAAAAATAAATCTATTAGCAAAAAGAAATTGTAGCGAAATTAAATTTGCTATAAATTACATTTTGCTAATGAAAGGTTTCAATTGAGAAGATTAGGTTACCTGGGCGATGGTAAGGTTATAGTCTTCGGCTGCAATGGCACATCCGTCGGTGGACAATTTTTTAAATACTCGTTCGCAGTCTTCCTCCAGATATATCTAATACTGAAACAATAAAACACATCATTTATAAATAAAAAAACCTCCCCCGCCCAAGAAACCCCCGCAATTCCAAGTTTAAAAAGAAAATCGTTGTAGCTGTTTCAAGAAAAAAATTACAAATGACTCAAAACCCGGATTTCCGATTAATCAATTTTCTTCAAATTTGGAAGTCTATCAATACTTCCAAATTTATTAATGCTGTGGAACCATACATTGTACTGAAGTAGCCTCTTAGATGAAACCTTAACCTACTGTTCCTTCAGAACCACCAAAAAAAAAAAAAAACACAAATTTTGCCGGGAAAATATTACAAATAAAAGTGATAGGTGCAGTAAAAGGATTGTGTGCAGATAGTGCACGAAGTTTAACAAAAATCGTCATTGAAGCCTTACAATCGCGAAAAAAATTCAGTAAATTCACAATTCTGGTTGTTGGATTTTGACTGGCAACCTAAATGCGGTGGTTGTAACTAAACGGAATACAAAGTTTCCGCTTACTGCGATTTTTTTTTTGTCTGCTTTGTTGTTAAGGCAGCACCATCTCTTCACAACAAGAGACAACTTACCAAAAAAATATGCCTACAGTTCAAGTAATCTAGTACTTCTTTTAAAGTGATTTTGTTCAAATTTTAATATGGCCAAGATATACGATATACAAGAATAGGCTAAATGCTAAGTTGCATTAATGTACTGCGAACTGAAATAGAGTTGTGTGCAGTTCTCTATAGACTGACATACCTACACAGTTCAAATAAACTACTAGTTAACTTAAAGTGATTTTGTCCAAATTTTAATATGACCAAGATATATACTAGAATAGGCTAAATACTAAGTTGCATTAATGTAATGCGAACTGTAATAGAGTTATTGTGTGCAGTTCTCTGTGGACTGACATACCTACACAGTGCCAAGTAAACTAATAGTTTTCTTAAAGTGATTTTTGGTCTAAAATTTCTTAAATTTGCATTTGAATTTATGTAAGGTCTGTGATTAATTAAAAATTGTATTCCTTACATTTGTCATTGGTTAGGGAAATTATTGCAATAGAGTAATTCACTTACCTAGTGTGCAATAGTCAATGCTATATTCAATGACAATGTGGGCACTGCAACTATGAGTTAGTTACAATGTAGTGTGTTTATGGCGAATGCAGGTAAAGTATAAGTTAAGCTTGAACTATTGAACCGTTAATTGTATTAATGTATGGCTGTATGGCTTCGGGCTCGTACTTGCCCCACAATCCTTTACCCGATTTTTTTTTTTTTTTTATTATTATTAAAAGTCTGTCAGTTTGTTAAGAATTTTTCAAACTACTCATGTTTTTACATCCTCTTAACAGATCGAGTTTTCACCGGAAATACACGTTTTGTAGTATCCTGAGTCCCAAAAAGTCTTTGCATGTATGTATGTGAACAGCATAACTCAAAAACGAAAAAAATCGTAGAAAGTTTAAAAAATTTACATTCCGTGTGGGTGAATTCCTCAACCGGAAGTACCACTTTACTGAAATCGCGTAAAACCTATTTTTTTCCTTACTTACTTACATCGGCGTTTCCCTCTATTGGGTTGCCGTCAGGTCATTTCCTTTTTTTTTTTTCATTTCATTCAGGTCATTTCCTCTATTTTTTCCTATTTATTTAAAATTATTTGGACTCAGGGGACCTCAAAACGTGTATTTCCGGTGAAAAAAATCGATATTAAACATTTGACACGTTACAATACTTCCTGTTACTACGACTAAGAGTAAGTTTATTTGCTCTTAACAAAAATGGTGGTGGGGGTACATGTTTGTTAGCTCCCGTGGCGAGTAGCACATGAATGTGATTACATTTGTAGTCCAGAAGAGACGCCGCTAACGACATCTGAAATCCAAGTTGGGAGATTTCCGCTCTCTAGACTCTGAAGAGCCCCTGATAGAATTAATTTTTCCGCAAGGAAGGTTTGCAAAATACTAAGTGGTGGTGGACCTTTTGTAATAACTTTAGGAAGCCTTTTTTTGAGAAAATCCCTGCAGAGGTTGAGTAAATTTTGTTTAAAAAGATAACTAAAATGGAAGTCAAAACTGTGCTTTACCTGATATCCGTGGATATCAGCTGTGCCCTGGCGATGATGCAAGACATTTGGGCATGCGTGGATCTTCTCAGCGATTCATTATTTATCGACGTAATATAATCGCCAACGTTAATTCTGCCATCTTGTTCGATAGCACTGCCAGAAATGATGTTGGTAACGGTTGCTCCGTTAACAGCATCGTTTACGCATTCAACGCATAATCCTGCAATCAGAGAAATTTAAAAAACTATGAAACAAAACCAATTCTATTCTATAAAACTGATAATAATGAATTAGAAGGAACACGTGATAAGACCACATGAGGAGGTAATGAACCACATCTCCACAGACATACCACAGCTGTCCTAGGCACACACATCACAAGAAATATCACTTCAGCTCTACAGTAGCTACGTAGGAGACACATCACATATCGTCAAGTGACACTAGCAGAAAGTCCCACCATGATTGGCCTAGACTACACATCACGTCAGCCCTATCACAGCTGAGACATACACGTCACAAGATAATATCACAGTCTCATTACAGTAGTACATTTGATCAACGTTTGAACAGTTGCTCTAAGCGTAACGGGTGACAAGATAATGACAGGACACTCATAAGATAATGACAGCTGTACTTGACACTTACAAGATAACGTCAACATAGAAGTTGACATCCCCACCACCTTTCTAGATAACCATACCTACAGCTATCCACAGCCTTACCACAGCTATCCTAGTCACTGACACAGTATAAAATCGTAACAGTTCTACCACAGATTTCCTTGGCCTAAGTCATAAGATAACGCCACGTTAGTCCTACCGCAGCTGGTTTCTAGCCCACAAAAGTTCCATCACAGCTGGTTTGGGTCACAGGATAACCCAGATCATTATCTTCTAGGCCAACATGCCTCAGACGCCAAATGAATGATAACTCTATCATCTCACTCAGATCATCAAATTTGTCCCAAGGCTTTCCCATAGCAATTGCGAACTGATGACAATGAACTCGATAGCAGCATGGCTATCAGTTAGGATCACAATCTCCTGATGCAATACTTGCTATCGAAGTTGAACTAGACACATCTTCTAAACGACTCAGATTCCAGCCTGGAAGATACAGGGAGCTTGCTCATTGATGCCGGTTCTATGGTTCTCACCTAACGGTTCTGATCCCTTCCTTATTTTGACCTCTACTTCAAGCGTGTGCGGCAAGGGGACTACAGGTAGGATCTCTTCAGCATCTACATCTTCTTCATCTTCCAGCTCATCTATTCTCACATCTTGTTCCTCAAGGTCTTCTGATTTCTCATCCACCTGCAACGGATATTTCTCTTAATTGAAAGAAATTTAAATTCATAACACATATTTAAACGTATTAGTGACAGGATGTGGCCGAATGAAAGCATAGAACTGTTCCAGGGTGTCGTAAGAGGATCCCAGACTGCACTTTACATGGATTACACATCTAGCCTATTACATCGTCTTATTTAAATACTCATTCCCACCGCCTGACCTTGGCAAAATTTGGCACTG
>JAAEAF010004313.1:83916-95647 GCA_011037195.1 Triatoma infestans
GTCGATGACCACAAAATGAAGCAGGCTACCACAGAAAATGTCTCTGTTACTTTTAATATGTCAACTTTTCGTAAGGTTGATTTTATTTTATCATCTGCTATAACAGTTAGGTTACTTTTATTGTGACAATTTTGTAAGATTTAATTTATGGCGACATTTTTTTTTATAACCCTATAGTAAGTTGTTTATACCTTATCAATATAATCTTACGGTAGGGAAGGGAATAGCTAAGTGGTTAGCGTGCTGGACTTCCACGCGAAGGGCCCAGGTTCGAATCCAGCTGTGCTACCCTTAGATTTTTTCTTCCTAGAAGCCTCTACAGCTCACTGTCCGGCGATGGGCAGTGTTGTGTGTAGCGAGAGAACACTGTCCGGAGGCCGGCAGTGCACTGAGAAGGCTCCGGGCGCCAAGGACTAGATGATGACGCACCTTAAATTTATAAAAATAAAAAAAACCTTACCGTAAGATGTCATTATCTAAAAATTTAAGTTTGCTTTTATTGTTCCAAGTTCTATAAAGTTACTGTACTATATAACCCTTATATGGCAGGGTGTCATCCACTGTGACGTTATAGGAAAGATACTTTGATGGCGACATCCTTTATAACATTATAAAAAGATTAAGTTCATTACAGTAGAAAGTTACATTAAGATTACCTGTATTGTGTTATCTTCTAAAAACTTATGGTAAGGTTACTTATAGTATGTTATCATCTGTAAACTGACGGTAAGGTTATCTTTGCGGTGTCGCCCTATAACCTTATAGTAAGGTTTCTTTTACTGAACCATCTCTATAAACTTATATGGTTACATCCATTTTGATAAAATTATCAGACTACTTCTATTTATCTTCTTTACCTCAAAGTAAGGTTACTGTGCCATCCTTTAGACTTAAGGTTCTTGATACTTGCTCTATACCAATTGGTCAGGTTAAATTTATTGTGTCATCCACTGTAACCTTATAGTAAAGTTATTTTTATTGTGACGCTCTGTTACCATATGGTCAGGTTAGATTTATTGTGTCATCATCTGTAACCTTCTAGTAGTTACTTTTATTGTGACGCTCTATAACCATATGGTCAGATTAGATTTATTGTGTCATCCTCTGTAACCTTATAGTAAAGTTACTTTTATTTTTATTTTTTCAGGCGGGCTTAACGTCCAACTACCAAATTAGGTGTCGTGGACGGGGGCGGAAGCACATACTTTACTATTAACATTTTTTTACGAATATAAAATTTAGCAGTTATACGCGGGACTCGAACTAGCGATCTCCAAGTTACAAGTCCATGCTCATAACCACTACACCAACACCCGCCACTAAAGTTACTTTTACAGTGACTTGCTCTGTAACCATATGGTCAAGTTAGATTTATTGTGTCATTCTCTGTAATCTTATAGTAAAGTTAGTTTTATTGTGACTTGCTCTGAAACCATATAGTCGGTTTAAATTTATTGTTACATCCTCTGTAATCTTATGCTAAGTTACTTTTATTTTGCTCTTTGACCAAATGGTAAGGTTACGTTTATTGTTAACTCCTCTAAAGTTATAGTAATGTTACTTCTGTAATGACACTATAACCTTATCGTAAGGTTACTTTTATGTTAAAATTTTAACCATATGATTAGGTTACTATTTTGTGACATCCCATAACCTTTTGGATAAGGTTACTTTTTGGTGACATAATTTTATATTTATGTTACTATAATTTAGTTGCAAACGCATTTTTATTGTTACATTATAACTTTATGGTAAGGTTACTTTTCTGACTTTATAACATTTATGGTAAATTTACTTTACTGAAGACTGTTACCTTCTGGTTAGTGGACTTTGTGACCATATAAAGTTATGGGTGAGGTTCCTTACTATTGTGATATTATAAACTTACAATATTGCTACTTTTATTCTCAAATAAAACGTAATAACGTTACGTTTACTATGATAATAACCTTACGGATGGTTATTTGTGTTGTGATATTATTACATATATATCCCATAAATATATATATACCTTATATATCTAGTTCCAGGGCCGGCTTAACGCAATAATCATAACTTTTAAAATTTCATGTTTTGTGTTGCAGTTTTAGAGGCCAAGGCTGTGGTGCCTTCAACTACTGCATGGTCTAAACATTCCGGTTTTCATCTTTTGTTTGTGGGAGAATCATCCACATTATACATTTAAAGTGTAAAATGTAAATTCACCTTTATTATTAATGAAATAAGGTTCATTTTACTCGAAATTCTTTCTCAAATTGGAGTGAAACTCAAAATTATGACTTTTTCTGAAAAAAAAAATTTGCTACAAAAATCCAGATTCTAATGTAGTTGAAAAGTAGGAAAAGGGATTTAAAATGTAGCTTATTTTATAGCAAATAAGTCAAGTGTACAATTTTTTAAAGGGATCCCACGCTTCTTAGAGCCGGCCCTGCTGCCTAGTGCTGCCATACTACAAAAGATCAATCAAGGATTATGAAAGTTATGTTGTACTTATATGTAATAGCTGTTTACAAGGTGGCCAAATCAACTTATCAGAGTTTTGAAACACTTCATACTCTGGGTAGGTATTAGCAGAGTGCTTGTTTATCGTACCAGTCTCACAAGTATAGTGAGACTCACTTTTCCAACCACCCGTTCCGGATGTCCTAGTACAGTTCCTACAGAAAATGCGATTAAAGCTTTGGCAGCCCAGATCAGATGAAACAAACAAAAAAAAATCTTGTCTCGTGAGATGGGCATCTCAGAGTGACTAAAAGCGCCCTATCTATCTATCTAAATGGCGCAACAACCCGCGGTAGATACTGGCCTCCTCAATGAGCTTTCGCTATTCAGCTATATTTTGTGCAACTGCTTTCCAATTACTGACTCTCAGCAGAGGCTTACGGCATCGGCTGCCACACCATCTGCCCATTTCAACTTCGGTCTATCGGCTCTTCTATTTCGATGGAGAACTTCCTCCAAAACCTTCCTCGGGATTTCAGTCTCTCCCATCCTGGCCAAGTGATCTGCCCAGCCCAGCCTTCTTAGCCTGACGATGCTGACAACATCTGCTTCAGCGAACAGCTCATATGCTTCCTTATCTGTCTGCTTCGCCAGTCCAACAAAACCGAAGATTTTTTTGAAGGATCTTCCTTTCGAAGACAATTAAGTCTTAATCATCTTACTAAAAGCGCCCTAGGGATAAAAAAAAATTGGCAGGAGGACAGTGAGAGGGGAGACTTAAAACCTCGTATACAAGCTAAGGAAGGGACATTAAGCCCCGCTCACCGAGTAGCGGGACACGCCCTATTTCTTACAAGGGTTCAACCATTAGCTTTTTGTTTGTTTTTTGAGGGGGGCAATGCACTGCGACCTTACGATCTATTGAGCTACACCCCCTGGGTGCCGCAGGCTGCCCACAGCACCCATACAGATGCCCCAGGCAAACATCGTCTCTACAGCACGTCCATCAGGTTAAGATCCCTAAGAAATCCTAATAACCTGACGGGCTCTAGGGAGGGTATATCCCCATCCTCCACACCATTAGCGTTCAACGGCCCTGAAAAAGCTCATTGCAATATGGACGCGAAATGTCGGTTTCTAGCAAACCACTGACAAGAGGTCTCAACCCAGAAACTCAAGTGTTTTTCATGAAAATGGCCGCGGAAACCTCTAATTACTTGTTTGATCACCTATTTTAAACTGTAACAGTATTTTGACAGCACCAGGGGTATACATGGTGACTTAGTGGACTGGTACTTACAATTCAGATACCTATTGCAGACTTCCGCCATGTTGTTTTGGAAACGTGTATTATACTTAATTCCTACATGAATCTCATAGTTCTTAGAATAGCATAAAATATTTAATAGACCTACCTTTTGTATGGATTCAGATCCTCCATTTTGTATTTACTTATTTTTTTTTTTTTTTTTTTTTTGTTTATTAGCCTGTATATTATATTGGTGGAAGGGAGGAGAAAGTTTCATCAACTGTTTTATATTTATAATCATGCATAACACAAACAAAGAAAATAGTGCATGCAGTTTTACTTGCAGAACAATAACAAATTAAAAAAAAATGTTGTTTTAACATACATTAAAAGGAAAGCAAACTAAAAATGTGTTTTGTGTAAGATAAATAATTTTCATGTCGGCTTACAAATTAAAGATTTCAAAAATTTTAATCGCTTTCCAATTTTACTTTGTTATTTAAATTAATTTTTTGTTTGTTTTGTTTTCTCGACTTAAACTAAAAAAAAAAAATATGTTCTGAAACACTCATATTTACTGTTATACTGAAACACTGATACTCTCTCTTACTGCTCTTAACACAATGATCAATTTTCTTTAAATTTGAATACTTATACTCATTTACCCTAACATAAATATCGAAGTGGTAGGGGTACATGTATCTACCCAAGGCAAGGTAGAGTAGTTGAAGTGTTACACTCAAATCGAGAAGAGTGCGCTAATGACGTCCATACAAATACTACATAACATTTGAAATTTAATTTCATTGATTCCTCAGAATCATATTTTGCAAAAAAATGTGATAGGCCTATAATCTATGCATTTAACATTTAAAGTTTAAAGGAAATTATTGTAGCTGCAAAAATCGCGTCACTGTTTTCTCAACCCAAAGATCTTTCTCAACCCAAAAGATCTTTCTCAACCCAGTGTTTCACATGACAATGGCTGCGGAATCCTAAAAGATTATATAACTGACGCAGTCTCAACCCGAAGACCCTAAAATGTTTTATGTGACAATGGCCGCGCAAGCCTGAAAAATTATAATTGTTGTAGCAGTTTTAGAGAAAATTCAAAATTGAAAGTCGCGCTTCCGATTAATAATTTTTTTTGAATTTAGTATTCTAGCATTATATTTACTGTACCTTCCTTTATATTATATACGTGATAGAACCTTACATTGTATTGAAATGATCCTTTAGAGGAAAGCTTAACGTTTCTGCTCTACCAACCCCCCCCCCATTTTGGCGGGAAAATGTTTCAAATAAAAGTGGTAGGTATTTATGTCTATATATAGTACACGAATTTTAAAGAAAATCATTGGCGCCATTTTATTTATTGCCAGATGCAGTGGTAGGTGTTTGTTCCTGCAAAGTACGTGCTTGTTCACTGTAAGTACATGGGGTGTGCTCTCTGGGCAGCTAGACTCACAAGTCTAGCAGCACACTGTTAAATTAGGATAGCTGAGTTTTTACGTCTGAACCCGGCTTGTTCTTTTGCTTTTGGTAGCTATATGATCTCAGGAACTTTAGTAGAGGATACCGTGGGGTTTGATCCCCGCCCATAGGCAAGTAAGAATACTATCTTAGTCGCACTTACCCTCAGATTGAGGTATACCTGCCTGTGTAGCCACTTTATCCCGAGGAAAACAGAAAAATCAATTCAGTAAAATAGCATGTAAAACATAAGTTTCGAATCCTCTTGATGTTACTTAAATGAAATAATAAAATGTTAGCTATTTTTTGGAGGAATAAGGAACTAAGAGAGCTTTACAGGGAGGATGATCTTGTGGCCAAAGCAAAGACTGCGCTGGTTGGGGCATCTGCACCGGATGGATGCCAGTCGGGGGGGCATAGAGGCTCTATGAAGGGCATCCCGGAGGGAAAAAACCGCGGGGCAAGCCCCTTTTAAAATGGCTACAGGATGTAGAAGGAGGTAAGGCAATGGAGAAGGAAAGTGGATGATAGAGACGCTTGGCAGCAAATTCTTCTGGCGAAGGCCAAGGTTCTTCAGGAGAAGAAGCTAGTTGTCAATTTGTGCAGGTCCGACATACACATGACTACATACAAACAAATAATCTTGAACAACAGTTTTTTCCTTGCACCAGGGCCACCTCAAAATATATTATAGCGTACCGGTGAAATTTTGAATTACAAAAAATTCTCTCACCCATGGATACCTTACATTGTACAAATTATCAGTTAAAATTAAACAAAAATTGTCTTCAAACTGTATTTTCACTTAAAACATTTAGTTGGCTGTAGTAGTTCATAAAAAATATTCGAGGAGAAACAGTAATTTTACTTATTTACTCGTTTAGGACAGACGAGATCTTAAATGTGAGTCTCATCTATAGCACCTAATCAGCTCCATTATCAGCCACAAAAGCATGAATAATGTATGTAGATAAAAATGATAGTTTATATTACGTTCCCGAATACATTCAAACTTTTTCTTAAGTATATGTGTCCGTATCGAAATACTCTAAACCTATTCAATATATTTCAAGCAATTCAAATATTTTACCTATTCTAATATGATTTCAATCAATTCCAAAATATATTTTAAAACCTATTCAATATATGTCAATCAATTCCCAAATACATTTCAATCTATTCCATATATTTTCAATCAATTCCAAATAATTTATTTTTTGCTAAATATGATTTAACTCTTTTCCAAAAATATTAAAAAAAACCTAATCCATATTTAATTTTCATTTAAACCATTTCCAAAATACATTTAAATCTGTTCCAAATATCATGAATTATCCGTGGTCACGGGCATGCTTCTTCATCATTTAATTCTGATTCATTTAAGATTTTCTCCATTGTACACAGGAGAAGTAGATAAACCAATCTCTGACGATGAAGAAATCTCGGTCAAATATAATGAAATGAAGTGATACAATATGATGAATCAAATTCCCAGATATTATCAAGCATTTTTATCAAACCATAAGATATCAATATTCCAAATACATATAATATAAATTTTGCTGAAATATAATCAGATAATACGGAAGAGAGCAGGTTAATTGGTTGATATCACGCAAGCAAGAAGATATAGTTAGTGGGATACCATCACTGATCTGGCGATCTTAATAATTATAATTTCAATTTAAACCTTGTTATATATATATTTTGAGGTTACCTGTAAAAATTTCTTTTGTAAATGACACCTATGTGTTTGTGTGTTAGGGACAGCGTATTACAAAAATGAACAAAATCTTGCAAAAAGTTTAGAATTCTATCTTACTTCTGTTATTAACACTACTGCAACTAAGATTTCGCAACAAAATCCCGTCAACCGGTACTACAACTCTTTGTTTTTTTTAGTTTTGTTATTTACACGGAATCAGATCTAACGACTCTCCATAACTTTCACTCTTATCCTGAAAAAAATCTCATAGAAATCGATGCTGACAAGTGAAGCTGCGTCATTAAATAGCATACAAGCTTCCACTTCACCCTCATATAATATTATGGGCAATTCTATTGTAATAATTCAGAGTTTGTAAAAAAAAAAAAATCAATTTGGTCAGTCAGAATTGTGAGAATATTGCAGTAAGAGAGGTGCTACGAGTGTCACACAAAACATTATTTTTGTTCTCAATTTGTTCAGAATCATTGTGTATTCCTTTTTATTTTTCATAATTTATTCACGACAATAACTTTTAACTCTCAAGGAACAGGTTTTATTTTTTTTGTTTAATAGTTTCACTAAATAGATTTAAATATTTTAAAAAAAGTTGAAATATATTAGAAATAGGTTTAAATATTTGTAAAAGGTTGATATATGTATATTTGGAATAGGTTTGAATATTTGGAATAGGTTTAAATGTTTGGAAAAGGTTGACATATATTTGGAGTAGGTTTGATTATTTTGAAAAGTTTGATATATACGAGGGTCATTCAATAAGTAACGAGACAAATCGCTGTAGCTCAAAAAACGATTTATTTAATCAATACAAAACTTTGGCTACTTTTCAACATAGTCCGGCAGCAACATTTATACACTTCTCCCATCGTTCTACTAATTTGTGTATGCCTCTGGCATAAAATTTTTTGGGTTGATCTCGAAGTCACTTTTGGGCCTGATTTTTAATTTCCTTCATTGGATTGAAAATGTTTCCCACGTAGAGCCTCTTTAAGGAGTCCAAATAAATGGAAGTCTGATGAGGCGAGGTCGGGGCTGCAGGGGGGATGTGGAAGTGCTTCTTGACTTAACTGTGCCGTGTGTCATGAAGCAAAACCATACCTTTCCATTTAGCCAAGAGTCGTTTCGGCGTGCATTTCTTCAGCGATCAGTTCAACAGTAATACGCCTGTTGTCCTGAATTAACGCGATAATACGAAATTTGAGAGAGGAAGTTGCAACTTCAACCGGTCGTCCATTTCGCATTACTCGTCACAGACACTTACACCGCCATTTTTAAACTGTTCTACCCATTTGTATAAACGTTCGAACAATTATTCCCGTACACTTTCAACATTCTTTCGTGGATTTCACTACCTTTGATACCCTTTGCAACTAAAAATCTGAACGTGGTTCTTCCGAGGTGCAATGCTCGAGCAGACACGCCATTGTTAAGTGAATACATTTGAGATTATGCTTACCAAATACTCTCGAACAGCTGATGAGAAACTAAGTACAAGGATGCCAACTTGCTTGCACTAAAACTATTGTATTGATTAAATAAACCGTTTCCGAGTTACAGCGATTTGTCTCGTTACTCACTGAATTAAAAGTGGTCTTTAAAAAAATTATATATATATTTTTTTTTTAAACTTTAAATATATTTGGAAAAGGTTAAAATATATTTGGAAGAGGTTTAATTCCTTAGAAAATATTTGGAACAGGTCTAATATACATTGGAAAAATTTAAAATATTTAGAGAAAGGTATAAATGAATTTTAAAATGCTCAAGATCTCATAAAATACTTGAAATTATATATATATATATATATAAAATCACCCATTAAATGTAAAATAAAGCAAATTTGGAGTTAAGGAGTTGTATAAAATAAAACAATTTCTGTTTGTTTAATTATTATTATTATTTTTTTTTTTTTTGATATTTTTAATTTCTCTTTAATAATTTTGGAATAAGTAAACATTTATTTCTATTTAAATTGATAATTATTAAAATTCCAAATTCAAATAAAATAAATTGTAAAATAAGGTATATCACTTTTACAAATTTCCAAAATAAATCCACAATCGGATTATTTAAAAAAAAAAAAAAAATTATTATCCGAGATTTTGGAATGTTATTTAATCTTACAGAGTGCCTTGGACTTAATATATTTAGGTCCAAATTTATTTGCGAATGATATTCTTTTCTAGACAAATCTAGATTAAACTAATGCTGAAAAACCAGAGGTGTCCAACCTCTACCTGAATCGGCTCGTTCCCCCCACTGCAATTACTCCACAATTCTGATTTCATCATAATTTTCTATCAAATAAATCAGAATGTTTTTTTATCTCCCACTCTTAAATGTTTTACTTGACTTAAACTCCCATCCAGCTGGTGGGAATCGTACCGTTCCTTACCTAGACCCCAGCTAAAATCAAACTTATTCCCTTGGACATATCTTTACAAAATATAAGTAACAGATTTTTTGATCTAATTTGCAAGCGAAACTTTTTGCAACATTTGCCAGAAAAAAAGCAGCATAACGAAGATAAAAAAAAAGGTTCCCGGAGTTTGACTGAAACTTATAGCTGTGGGGGTCTCGCATAGTGAGGGAAACCTATACGGAATAATAAATTTGTGCTTACTGCGAGATTCTACAGTTGTGAAAATATTGTGTTTGAATAACACTGAGTTTCCAGGGTTTAAGATTGCGTCAATGGCTTGGTAAAAATCGTCGTTTCGCTCATATTGTAAAGAACCTCTTTCAGGGCCGTTACACCTTGAACGCCAACGAAGCACTGAACCATGGTAGAGAAGGGGCGTGGCATCCTCCTCCGCCATCTTGACTGCCTTCTTGATCACCACGTTTACTATAGGTGGTGGGTGGAGCCTAATTTTCTCTTCCTTGTCCACGGTTGGCTGGCGGGTGACGAGATCTAAGTCTCCCATCCCTCCTGTAAAAGTTTTACCTTGTCCTGCTCCGAAAAGCCATTTGACACTTTTTGCCCTGCTGTTTACCGCTTTCCCTGAGGAGGGAGCCACGTTCTGCGTCCTCTTTTTCTCAATTTCCACTGTCTCTCTATGACATCTTAGTAATAATTAAGCCCCGCCAACACCTATAGTAATCATGGTTATCAAGAAGAAACCTGGGCGGAGGAAGAAACCACGCCCCTTCTCTACCAAGATTCGGTGCCTTTTGTTAGCTTTTAAGGTGTAAACGACCCTGAAAAGGTTCATTGCAACAAGCGAGAAACGTTGGTATTTAGCTGACGCGATCTCAACTCGGAAAACTCCAAGTGTTTTTCATGAAAATGGACGCGGAAACCTAAAACATCATATTTCGTTTAACCAAACAAAAAACACACACACACACACACACACAAAACGCCAAGATCAATCGGCTAAAAGCACTACTTTTTTTCGTATGAAACATTTTTATGACTTTTGCAGTTTACTGCACCTTATAAATTCAGAAATCTATTCAGGTAAAAATGCACCTTCTAGTTAACCAATTATTTTTTCCTTCCAAACTTGGAATTTTAGGAATGCATTTAATTAATAGGTGCATACATATTACATAGTGACAGAATGCACATTCGTAATTATTTAAAGGGGCAGCTTCATGTAAAATACTCCAAAAATCAATTTTTAATGAAAAAATTAAAAAGAGAACAAAAAGTTTCGAATAAAAGTGATAGGTATGTATTATGTATTTGTGTACGTGTGTGTTTGTGTAGTTAGAATACGCAAATTCAAGAAATCATTGGAGCTTCAAAAATCGTGAAAACTATAAAATACTGATAAGACATAGGAATTTTTACTTAGACCAGTAACTATTATCACGTGGCATGGAACCGTACATTTGTATCGACGATGAGGGTCTCAGCCTGAAGGAAAAGCCTCAGGTCCACTAACAATCTCCGCTCAAAAAAAAAAATGTTTAAATAAAAGTAATAGGCCTATTATATGTTCAGTTAGGATGCCAACTTTACATTAACAAAAACAAATATTCGTTGAATCCTTTTGGGGGGAGGGGTGAATTGCAACGGCTCTCAGCACTGTGGTGCGTGCACGACATGGTATATCCAGCCTCCACGTACTTTTCCATTGATGAGATATTATATTGTTCTCATTCAATCCATTCATTAAAAACATGCCTTTCGTATTCAGCAGTAACAGAAGGTAAAACAGAAAAATGATAGGCTTACACCTGGTACTAAATATACAAAGTTTTACAGAAAAACTCATTAAATCCGCTTTTGTTTGGAAATATAAGCACATACATACATACATACGGACACACACATACGCGCGCGTATCTTTCTATAAACCACGTGTTCGGTTCAGGAAAATTATGAAAATTCCGGAGGAAGGGAAACACGAATGCAATACTTCGTCTTTTGACAGTAAGAGAATGATCGTAATAGATTGCAATTCTCAAAATTCTAAATGGCCACACTCAGCCCCTCCGAGAAACTCCCTTTTTTTTCATTCATTTTATTGTGGCGGAGAGGGGTTTAAGATTTCAAATAACAGTAATAGGGCTATATGTGTGCGAAACAGTAAGGAATTGTCGGGTTGAGACCGCGCGCTCAGTGGTTTGATTAAAAAACCGGATGTTTTATTACAATAGAGATTTCCTTCAGGAGTAGTAGTTTTTGATTTTGGGTTATAGACCAAGAAGACTGGCCAAGGAACACAGTGAATGGTTGTATAAAAACAAAGCTTGAATAGAAGGCTGGACCTAACATACAATTCTCCTTCATCTTGCTTGTGATTGGCTGTTGCGAAAAATTATTGTTAGGCACTGCCCCCAACACCCATGCCCACTGTTTGTAGGGCCAGTGTTGATCAATAAGTCGA
>JAAEAF010004314.1:0-24936 GCA_011037195.1 Triatoma infestans
CACAACTTTCTCTTACTCCAGTTATCAAAATTATAATTGATAAATTTTATAGTTTGGGTACCAAATTTATAGAAATTTGTCGAAAACTGAAAAAAACTATTCAGTAAAAGCGCACTTCCGGTTTACTGATTTTCTTCACACCCGGAATTTTGGCCAACTATTTATTTCTAATTAATTTCATTTGGATGATAGAGTTGTATAATCAAGTATGATAGCACTTTAGAGGAAGCTGTAACCCTGCCCCTCTCCTAAAAGTGCCCTTAAATGAATTTTCCCAGAGAAATGTTTTGTATAAAAGTTGTAGATCTTTGAATGTTTAGTTCATATGTGTAGTTTCAAGAAAATCGTCGGGGCCATTTTGGGGAAAATCGCGAAAAAGTGAAAAAATCATATTTAGTATTTAGTAAAGTGTTAAAACAAAAGCACTTCCGGATTTCCGATTTTTCTCAAACTCGGAATTTCAACAACATATTTATTCTAATTAACATTATTAAATGACCGAATTGTGTAATAACCTGAAATAGCACTTTAGAGGGTAACCTAACCCCACCCCTCCCCCAGAAGGGCCCTTAAATCAATTTTCCCAGAGAAATGTTTCAAATAAAAGTTGTAGCTCCTTGTATATGTAGTTGATGTATCAAGTTTAAAGAAAATCCTTGGAGCCATTTTTGAGAAAACGCAAAAAAGTAAAAAAGTCAACTAGTAAAGTGGTACTTCCGGTTGAGGAATTTTGACAGATAACGCACAGTCAGATCGCATGGTGATACCTAAACGGAATATTGTTTCTACGGTTTTTCGTTTTTGAGCTATGCTGTTCACATACACACACACACACACACACAGACCATTTGCTGAAAACCACTTTTTTGGACTCAGGGGACCTCAAAACGGATATTTCCGGTGAAAACTCAATATCGAAAATTTGACACAATTACAATACTTCCTCTTACTAGGAGTAAGAGTAAGTAAAAAACGAAAACAAAAAAATTACCGTAAGAGAAAGTGGTAATCTTTACTATCTCTAGGTTTTTTTTTTTTATTTATCATGAGAGGGTTTTGCCTTAACTTTTATCAGGGGATAAATAAAGTTTATGCGGTCAAATCCGGTAACAGAAAGTGCAAATTTACTGATTTTTTTTTGTACAATATTTCGCGAATTATCCGAAAATAGCTTCAGCAATTTTTTTTTTAAACTTGACATCATCCTGACTGGAGATATTTAGGTCGATTATTATTATTTTTTTTTTGCTTTATCTGGGAAAATTGATTTCTGGGTCTTTCTAGAAAGTGTATCCTATATATATATAACACAGAAGGTTGACCCTGGCTCTTTCTTTAGGATGACTGAGGAGTGCTGTCCAACATTCCACTTTGAGCTCCCCTTCCAAGTGATCATAACGTCAAAATCGGAATGGACTAAAAGTAAGGAAAAACCGAGGCCAGACTGGGGGATCCTAGTTAACGGATGGGTCCAAAATGGCCTGTGGAACTGGAGCCGGTATATATGGAGTTAAGCCGGAGGGACTCATTTCGAGGCCCCTCGGTAGATACTCCACGGTATTCCAGGCTGAAGTCTATGCAATAAAAATCTGTGCTGAGGAGAACTTGCGTCTGGGCTCTAGGAATAGGGAGATATGCATGTTCTCGGACAGCCAGGCTGCACTGAAAGCACTGGGGACATTCAGAATTACCTCCCCCCTTATCAGGGAGTGTAGATACTCCCTGGAAGCGTTATCCTGGCACAATAAAGTTCGGCTGGTATGGATGCCGGGGCACAAGGGGATTAAAGGTAATGAACTAGCCGACCAACTTGGCCAGGGACGGAGCGAATACTCCGTTTTGTAGGCCGGAACCTGTTCTGGGAATAGCCAAACGTATGGCGAGGGCGTCTCTGAGAGAATGGACTCGGAGAGAGCACAATCGTCACTGGAGGCTAAGTACTGGGGCAAGACATGGCAAAATGGTCATGCCAAAGCTGTGTAGTAGAAGAACCAGAGAGACCCTGGGTTTAAGCAGGACCTGTTTACGGGGCATGGTAGGTTCAAGAAACATCTGTAAAAGGTGTTGATTCGGAGCCCTTGTGTAGACTGTGTCAGGAGGAGGAGAAGGCCTCTCACCTGTTTGTTGTTTGATTGCGTTGCAATCGGCAGATTGCGGTACGAGATCTTCGGCATGTTGAGACCGGAGGAAATTGTACTCCAAGAAGGACTGGTGGGGAAGGTTCTGTGGACCTCATGAAGAGGGAGGGCTTCGTATACTAGGTTTTGAGGGGTTGGCACAATAAGCCTCAATGGGTAGGCTGCAGTGCCAGGGTTCGAATCCCCCCTGTGTCATTCTAATTCTAATTATATATATAATATATGTATAAAAATGCTGAATTTGACAAAAACTTCGCTTCTTAACTGGAAATACAACTTTAGCTGAAGTTTTCTATTTTTTTACGAATTTTTCAAAAACAGCGCCAAAGATTTTCTTTTAACTTTATTATACTATATAAAACATATAAAAATATTACTTTTTCTTCGAACATTTTTCTGGAAAAATTATTCTATAGTTACTATAAGCATATTATCATTATTCAAAGATGAACTTATAATTAAATGTTTTATATATAATATATTATTGAATATGTGGTTGCAATGCTGGATAACATCTGGTATTTTATCCGTCGTAGCATGCATATTCATTTTCTTCCTGACCGGTTTCGAATTTTCATCCATCTTCAGAGCAAATTCATCAAGTTCATTTAGAGAGTTCACTTCAACGTAGTGTTACACTCACACTTATTGGTTTGTTGGTTGTATATAATTCTTCAAAACATGCTATCTATTATACACTATTTTCTAATGTCTAATCTTAATTTATAATAATTCCATTTTGTCGTTAAAAACACACACACACACATAGTAACCTAACCTTTTATAACCTCAACACATAATTATATACAACCAACAAACCAACAAGTGTGAGTGTAACAGAAACATTATGTTGAAATGAACTCTCTACACGAACTAGGTGAATTCGCCCTGACGATAGATGAAAATCCAAAACCGGTCAAGAAGAAAATGAATATGCATGCTACAACGGATAAAACACCAGATATATATATATATTATTTCGTAAAAAAATTTTTTTTTTTTTATTCTGGTGATCTCAAAAAAAAAAAAAAAATGTATTTCTAATAAAAACATAATTTCGAGACTTTGACACGTTTTTAACAGCAGTGAGAGAAAGTAAGGAAGACCACTTTTTAGAGGAGTACTAAACAATTTTTCTTAGCTTTTCTCCTTAGGTCTTTTTTAAAGAAAAAAAAAATAACTAAGTAAATTAGATTCGACTGCCATTTTTTCAATATAAAAAAAAGTCACGTTTAACCTTTTTGAGGAATACTGCATTATGCTTGTTATTTTTTATACTATAAACTTATTCTAATTTTTTATAAAAACTTTTTTTATAACTATATTTAAATATTTCATTCAACATTTCAGGCAATGGTTATATTGAAGGAACTGAATTGGATGGCTTTCTCAGGGAATTTGTTTCCAGCGCTAATGCACAAGATATTGGACCGGAGGTAAAGAAAATGTTTTTTTTTTTAATATAATTTTTAATATAAAATTTATATCATTTCTTAAAGAATATTTTTTAATAATTGAATGATTAGGCCGTCTCTGATGCTATGCTAGAAGAATTGAAAGCATGTTTCATGGAAGCTTACGATGATAATCAAGATGGAAAGATAGATATCAGAGAGGTAATTAATCCATTATATACTAATAATTTGTCAAAATAGGATTGATGAACATTTCTTTATTATATTTTTGTGAGATGTCTTCCTTGTTTCTTTCAATTCATTGTACGACTATTAGGTCGGCCGCAATAAAGGTGCCCACTTTCGCACAACAAAACAAATAGGTATAGTGTTAGGTCATTTTTATGATCACTCCGTCAAAATCCGTTATCTAGCATAACGGATGAGTCCGCAATGCTAGATAACGTCTGGTATTTTATTCGTCGTAGGATGCATATTTATTTTGTTCCTAAACCGGTTTCGGATTTTTCATCCATCGTCCGAGTAAATCTATCGAGTTCACTTCAAACAATGTTTTCATTTCACTCGGCACTTGTATGTGCGGGAGGTTATAAGGTTATGTTACTGTGTATGTATGTATGTTTAATGAATTATTATAAATTATGATTAGACATTCAAAAATAGTGTATAATAAATAACATGTTAGAGGAGTATTGTTATCGGTTTCGCGGGTATTCGTCCTTTTTTTTTTAAGTCGTGTAAACATCTGAGATATTTGGCGCCCGGAACCTTCTCAATGAGGCTAGTGTTCTCTCGTTACGGACACTACTCACAACCGGATAAGTGAGCTGTAGAGGTTCGTAAAGCGAGAAAATCTAAGGCCGCTATTAGACTAGCCAATCTGGTGGCGCAACGTGGAGCCACCGTATGTGAAGCGCAAAAATTAAGCTGCCCACTGATAGCGCCACTGTAAAATACACGGGTTGATGTGGAAAAAGTGGCATCTTACGAAAATTTGCTTCTAGTTGCTCTTTTATTAAAACACAGGAGGAGAATGAGAAAGAGTCGGAAAATTCATGTACATCCAATGTTAGCTTCACGGGAAGACAAAGGATTGTATTTATACGTTGTTTCATGAACTTTGTGCTGGTGAAATTACATTTTGTCGGTATTTTCGCATGTCAAGGTCATTTTTTTCGAGCTTCTGGAGTACATAAAAGAAGATATATGTGGTATTGATACGAACAAAAAATCTTCGCCATTTTTGTTGTCACTGCCATCGTTATCTATTTCCATTTCATTATAATACGCAAGCAATACACTAAACAGAACATAAGAGGCACTTTAGTCAGTTGATACACGAGCAATGCTGGTGTTGGTGACACAACTACATACAAATTAACACTCCGGCTAGTGGCGACACCAGAAAATGTTGCCCAAGCGGTTGTCGAGGCCGTCCACCAGCCCGGCGCCACTTGATACTGTAATCTAATAAGTGTCATTAACTTCAATATCTCAAGAACTGCTAAGTCACAGATTGATCAACTTGGTTACTCCACCAGTGGCCTAGTCTAATAGCGGCCTAAATTCAGCACTGCTGGATTCTAACCCAGGATCTCGGCGTTTCAGTACGCTATCACTAAGCTAATCCTGCCGCTTAATAAGCTGAGGTTATAATCTGCACCTGTAATCCAGCTATTTAGAGGTTGGATTTTGGGTATGATTTGAGGACGGGAATGGCATTATCACATAATCGGTGTCCGCACTAAATTGGTCATCACATTTTTTTTCAACATTTCTTCCACTCTCAAACTTATTATAATGAAATGTAAATGTCGGTATCCCAGTCAGCTTTATTAGCAGTATGAGGCGGACAAAAAAACTCAGATAAGCTATTTATATTCACATTGCCACTCTCTGCAGGAGATTAAGTGCCATTCCTTAGCCGAAATTCCTGATTAGAATTATTGAATAGATTCTTCTTCTTTTTTTTTGGCATTTCTGTTAGAAAATGGTTTCAACCTTCTTTTTTTTATCTTTGTACGCATATTACAAACGTATATTTCTACAACTTTTATTTATATTCATTTTCTAAAGAAATTAATTAATTAATTGTAGATTTATTCTGAGATGGAAGTAATTTATACTTCCCATTAAAGTGCCATTTCAATTTATTTCGCGGTTTTAGGACCTAAATAATGTCAAGGAGAATTGATTGTATTTGCTGTACATTAATTTATTAAATACTAAAATTCATGGCTAAACCGGAAGTGAGATTTTCACGAATGGTTTTTGTTCCTGTTTTCCGCACGTTTCAACATGTTTCATTACATTTAACATGCTAACCACATTATATAGATGTTGTGGTGGTTGGTTCCGCAGAGCTAGAAAGCATCAGAGACATTATATAGACCTGTGAAATTTGTTTGAAACATTTTCTGAGAAAATTGTTTTAAGGAGGTTATGAGTAAGCAGGGGGGGGGGAATATCACGCTTCGCTCTAAAGGACCGTTTCATTTTAGCATACCATCCATTTTTAGGGCAACCAAAGATTTAATAAAATAATCTAATTTTTGAAACAAATTTGTCAATGAACACTGAAAATTGCATTAAAAGCAAATCATATTCATAATCATCATAATCACCATATGCGTGTGTGTATTTCATGCCAGATTTTTTTTTTTTTTTTTTTACATTCCTAGAGCTGTAAGAGGAACATTTGTGTACATGACCAATTCGCAAAAATTGAATATTTATCGGAAAAAACAATTCTCATTAAATTCGGCAAGAAGTTTTCGGACAAAACCCTTCACCAGAGAGAGATGGGCACGTTACTGTGTTTTTCACGGAGCGCTCTCAGGCATCTGGTTGGATCTCTTACTGGACATTGTGGTTTAAGGAGACATCTCTACATAATGGGGCTCATGCCGGATCCATTTTGTAGAGTCTGTGAGACAGAGGAGGAAACACCCATCCATCTTATGACTGATTGCTTGGGTTGTGATGAAATTAGATTCAGGACCTTTGGTCGGAATAGGATGTCTGTGGAAGAGCTTGGCTATTTCGACTTAAGGTTATTTCCGATTTATTCGGACTGCGATGAATCTTAGATGGATTAGATCCGGGTCTGGATTTTTGTTCTAGACCCGGTTTGTTGTTGATTTTCTTGGGGTAGCTATATGGGCCCAGTGAGGCTTTGGATAGTATAGGGTTTCCCTCCCCACAGACAAATAATAATCACCAGAGAGTGACTCTGCTGAAGTGAACGGAAGCTTCCCCCCTCCCCGTTTTTTACGATTTTCTTCAAATTTTTAATACTATGTACACATATAAATAATGTATGGTTCTGTTAACTAAGAGGGTATTCAATAAGTAATGAGACAAATCGCTGTAGCTCAGTAACGGTTTGTTTGTTAATCATACATATGTTTCAGTGCGTCAAGTTGGCATCCTTGTATTAGTTTCTCATCAGTTGTTCGAGAGTATTTGGTAAGCATAACCTCAAATGTGATCAGTTAACAATGGCGAGTCCGCTCCAGCATTGCACCTCGGAAGAACAACGCTCAGTGAATAGATTTTTAGTCGCAGAGGGTGTCCAAAGGTAGTAAAATCCACGAAAGAATGTTGAAAGTGTTCGGGAATAGTTGTTTGAACCTTTCGTACGTTTACAAATGGGTGGAAACAGTTTAAAAGTGGCCGTGTAAGTGTCTGTGACGAGCAACTTTAGGGGACGACTAGTTGAAGTTACAAATTCCTCCCTTGAAACTCGCATTAACGCGTTAGTTCAGTACAGCAGGCGTATTACTGCTGAACTGATAGCTGAAGAAGTAAAACCTCACAAACAAAGTAAGGCCTGCCGTTCGAATGAAACGTCGTTGATTCTTGACAAAAAGCGTGATTTTGCTTCACGACAACCCGAACCACACACGGCACAGTTAACTCAAGAAACACTTCAAAAAGTAGAGTGGGAGATCTTTCCACATCCCCCTCTACAGCCCCGATCTCGCCCTAACGGACTTCCATTTGTTTGAACCCCTTAAAGAGGCTCTACTTGGGAAAAATATTTTCCATCAAATGAAGAAATTAAAAATCAGGTGCAAAATTGGTTTCGAGATCAACCCAAAGAATTTTATGCCAGAGGCATACACAGATTAGAAGAATGATGGAGCAAGTCTTTAAATGTTACTGGGAATTATGTTGGAAAAGTTAGCCAAAGTTTTGTATTGATTAAATAAATCGTTTTTGAACTACAGCGATTTGTCTTGTTACTTATTGTATATGACCTACATATTTAATTCGTTTAACACGTAGAATTAAATATTTTTACAAAATGTCCAAGTTTAAAGAAATTTGGTTAATTGAATGTGCGGCTTTACAAAATATGTTTTTTTTTTCAGTTTTACGCGATTTTCTGATAAAGATTTTCCGGAAACATTTTACACACACACACACACATATTACCGTTTAACTGCTGTTTTTAATTAAACGTTTTTATAGAACAATTTATTTTATAGTTGCTGAGAAAACTATTATTGAGACTTTAACTACCCCTCTATATTGCAGTAAAAAAAAGTAAAAGTAATGCCCACTGTTGGGCCTTAACGTCCAACTACCAAATTAGGTATCGTAGAGGAGGGCGGAAGCAAGAAATTTCCAAGTAGGATGCTCAAGAAGTAGTAACATTTCTAACATCAGTTTCTGGCACAAGGCCCAAATGTTTTTCTTACATCGTCTTCGTGGAGAAGAGAAGGTTATATCGTCTTGTTATCAGAATAGTAAAAGCAGGAAGGATAAGATGAAATTTTTCCTTTACTCCAAAGGAGGTTTTTTTGCGATCTCTTTGAGGTGTATTACAATAGCAGGTAGAAATACCACAAACTCACTTTTATCACCAATTTGTGTCCTTTCGATAATTAAAAAATTGTCTAACTTCAAACAAAACCTTGGAGTTCAATCTTTTTCATAGACTGTGAATTGATAACATCTATTTTATCTGATTACTTAATAAAAAGAAATTAAAAGTAATATTTTTATTGAATATGTTTATAGGTCCACAATGCTGAATAACATGTGGTATTTTATCCGTCGAAGTATGCATATTCCATTTGTTCCTGACCGGTTTCGGATTTTCATCTCTATCGTCAGAGAATATTCACCAAGTTCGTATAAAGAGTTCACTTCAACGCAATGTTTCTGTTACACTCACACTTGTTGGTTTGTTGGTTGTATATGTATGTGCGGGAGGTTATAAGGTTATGTTACTATGGCATTAAAAACACACACACACATAGTAACATAACCTTGTAACCTCCCGCACATGTATATAACCAACAAACCAATAAGTGTGAGTGTAAAAGAAACAATGCGTTGAAGTGAACTCTCTACACAAACTTGGTGAATTCACTCTGACGATGGATAAAAATCCGAAACCGGTCAGGAATAAAAGGAGGTAACATTTTTTACATAGAATTATTCCATCATTAATTTGATTTTAAGATTTCAACAAAACGTAACTTTATATGGGGTTGTTGATGGAGAGAAATAGTCTGGTTAGAATGATTTAACTAAATATGGTAACACTGAATAATATGATAAATGGCCCTGACTGCCTGGACTTTACACTTGAAATGATAGAGTATGGTAGAGTAGTAAAGGGTAATGACACGTAGTGATTGGCTGTATGAACTCAGTAGTATGAACTGTCTCCCGTCGATGTATTTATATAGTTTCTCCCACTCCAGTCCGAGAGAGTGGTCCTGTCATTTTGTCTCTCCCTCTCAGCTATGAACATTCTCTTTAGATACTATTACAACTTTATTTGTGTTCTTTTCATCTATAATAAATAATCTCTTCAAAGAGTAAATCATAAGCTTTGCGCCTACCTTAATGGCTTTAGCTCTCACTAGGTTATAGATTACTAATGAAAACAAAGCTGCAGAAGAACTTGAAAATTTTGAAGAGGAGAAAACACTGAGATCATTCAGGCTGAGTAAGGAAAAAACAGCTACCATTCTTCCTTCTTGTATACATACTTGAACCATACTTCCTTCTTGTCGACATCTATAGCATGTAGGCACTAGTTTAGCCTTTATGCCCTCATAGACATAAAAATAGCATGATTTGGCAATGAAAGTAAAAGAAGAGTCGGAAGAATAGTGGTTTATTAAGATAAGAGTTTGAAGAAAAGAAATTAGGACCTGGATTTTGTTAATGTTACAGACGAGGAAAATGAAATTAAGAAGAGAGTTAGGAGCGGGACGGCTAAACCGCTGCGGTGGAAGCCAGCACACACTGCAGGCTCAGTAAAAAAAAACAGGTTCAAGAAGAAGAGACAAATATCTGTTAAGAATTATAAAAATGACCCCTTGAATGAGATTATCTTATTTGTTAATTATGACGGCTAGAAGAAGGTTATTAGTGCAAAATTACATTTCGTCAAAGATCTTGACAACACCTCAGAGACAATATGGACAACACCGATTTAATGTCCCTAATTCTAACGTAGTGTACACATGGAGAAGGTAGATAGATAATGTCTTTATTGTTACAATAATTAACTTGTAACTTCTGTACAAATATACATAAAAAGAAAATATTACAGACTTGCGCTTGGTCGCAGATCGTCAGCAGTAGAGTTTGTGCTTTTATAATAAAGTCTTAAAATAACGCTATAGATTATAATGAAACATAATAGCAATAGATAAGTTGGCAAACAAATAAGAAATTAATAAATAAATAAAGATATTCACCTAATTATTTTATGCAATTTTTATTTAAATAAACAAACTCTCTTGGGGCCAAATTAAAACAAAGATTAGAAAAGATTAGTAATTAAATTCCGATATTAGACTGTATCTACATTTCCACGCGTTCCTATAAAATCTAATTAAAATTAACCATTCCAAAGAGAGACTAATCTAATTAAAATATCTCAATCTACTCGTAATTCATTTTGAGGCAGGGACATATAGCAAACAAAAAATGTAAGTATAAGTTTTCAGTCTCGAACATATTACACGGAAAACATATATGCCCACATGAAGAGCTTTTGACACGCAATATACAGAGAGGTACAAGAGATAAGAGAGATGTTGATTGATATGTGCAACTAGTGGAGTTTAACGTACTGTTGAATAAACTCTTCCTTCCTTGCTTCCACACTCTAAACAATTCTTGAATTACAGATAATAACAGATAAGTTACATACAAAATATTGTAAAAAGGTGTCAAAAAAAATCTGGTGTGAAACACTCACACAACTTTCTCTTACTCCAGTTCTCAAAATTATAATTGACAAATTTCATAGTTTGTGTACCAAATTTGAATGAAATTCGTCGAAAACTGAAAAAACTGTTCAGTAAAAGCGCCCTTCCGGTTTACTAATTTTCTTGAAACTGAATTTCAGCCATCTATTTATTTCTAATTAATTATGTTTGGTTGATAGAATTGTATAATCAACTATGATAGCACTTTAGAGAAAAACATAACCACACCCCTCTCCCCTAAAAGTGGTTTCCCAAAGAAATGTTTTAAATAAAAGATATAGATCTTTGCATGTTTAATTTGTATATGAAGTTTCAAAAAAATCGTCGAAGCCATTTTTGAGAAAATTGCGCAAAAGTGAATAAATCATTTAATAAAGTGGTAAAGTAAACGCACTTCCGGTTATCCAATTTTTTTTCAAACTCGGAATTTCAACAACATATTTAATTCTAATTAACAATATTTAAATGACAGAATTGTCTAATAAACTGAAAAAGCACTTTACATGGGAACCAAACTCCACCCCTTCCCCAAAAGTGCCCTTCATTGCATTTTCCCGGAGAAATGTTTCAAATAAAAAGTTGTAGCTCTTTGAATATGTGGTTGATATTTAAAGTTTAAAGAAAATTGTCGGAGCGATTTTTGAGAAAATCCCCTTAAAAAAGTACAAAATAATTCCACTAGTAAAGTGGGACTTCGGTGAGGAATTTTGACAGATAACGTAGTGTCAGATCCATGGTGATACCTAAACGGAATATCAAGTTTCACGTTCTACGGTTTTTCGTTGTGAGCTATGCTGTTACATACTACATTACTCACCACACACACACACTACATATACCACACCACACACACACAACACACAGGCCATTGCTAAAAAACCACTACTTTGTTTGGATAAGGGGATCTCCAAAACGATTATTTCCACGGTGACCATTATAGTCGCGATCCGCACAATCCGTGTAATATTCGAAAAATTTGACACGATTACAATACTTCCTCTTACTAGGAGTTAGAGAAAGTAATAAGTAAGATGGAAGAACATAAAAGAAGGACAATTTTAATTAAAAACAAAGACGGATCATAAGACAATAGAAGATGAAGTCTGTCTGTTGTGAAGTTAACAAAACAGTTAGAGAGAGGATAAGGATTAAGAAAATGCTCGTGAAGTGCAAAATGATCATGCAACCAGGAAGAGAAAATTAATGTGAAAAAAGAAATTGAAGAATGCATTGATGAAGACGAAGAATTAACAAGGCTATGTATGACAAAGTGCAGTAGATAAGATGAAACCCAGTATTAATGACGAAAGAGAGGAATCTAAGAGTAAAGTAAAAAAAATTAAGAGACAAATAAGTATGAAGAGGGGCGGTGTTTATGAGACCGAATTCCCGAGAAGGGCGTATGCGGAATTTATTAGAAGGTCTGCCCCTAGAGTAAAGGGTGTCCACGTTGCCAAAATATACGAGAAAGATATACCCGAATGTTGGCTACCATTATTGGTAAGATTTAAAAAAATAAAGATACCGCCTAAGAAATATTAAACTGTTCGACACATGAACAGAATGGAATGGAGGGGATAATGTGACAAGCTGGCAATAATATTTATCTTTAGGGAGCATGTAAACACATAAATCACAAAACACAAAAAAGAAAAGGACTGTGTTTAGACAGAGATTAATTGGAAAATTAAATTGTTGTATTAGTGTTCCAAAATAAAGTGATTAAAGAAGTTACGATCAACTTAAGTGTATTTTGTTAGTAGACTAATTGGTATTAGTCGAGGACTTGCTAGGCCTATCAGATAACAATATAAACTAACACAGGCATCACCTGGAGAGTCCTAGGTCTCTGTGGATTAGCTTTAATCACTTTCTCTCAATATATTTACAGCTTTGCTAAAGAATTTATGTAAGAATTGAACGAAATCCTGTACAAAGGAAATGAATTGAATTGTTTTCACTTCCGCTCCCCTTTTTCTACATTATATTTAGAAAATATTTGGGATAAACACCACAACTTTAGGGATAGATTCCTTGATCAAAAGAAGAAAAAAAAAGTCCGTTGGAAATATATACCATATGCCCTCTTAACCACAAATAAATGCTCAATTCTGGGATTTTTTCCATCATAGCGCGATTGTTTGTTTATTTTATTGTTGTTTCTGACCGATTTCTGATTCTCATCCACATGTCCAACAAATGCTCAAATGTTCGAATTATAATTATTTTTTTTTTGTATCTGTTTTTCACATTTATTTGAAAATAAAGTTTTCCAAAAAACAAAAAAACAAAATGCTCTGAATTAAAATAGATGAGAAATAAATTTTGTCCAGCATCACCAAATGTTAAAAGATTTATCACTAAACAAATGGCATTTAAATTAAAACAAATAGAAGTTATCTCTAAGACAAGTGCTTCTTAAAGAATCCCTGAACATAAATCCCCTTTATTAAATACTTTTTATAAACTACCGTAGATTCTTTTCTTATGTTGTTTAATAGTATTTTACGTCTTGAGTCTCCGGCTTTAAATCAGAGAAGATTAAGAACTCTTGCTTAAACAAAAATAAAAACTCGCATAATTTTGGACCCTGAAGAACTCTAGTCCGGACAGCTGTTGGGCACAAATCGATAGTTACGTCCAAACTTAGTTGGCTACTTCGGTATCTAACAACGTAAAGAGCATCTTTAGTATTATCAAATAGAGAGTAGCCGCTGTAATCAGAGAGAACAGTGCAAAAACTTATTGAGCATGGAGGAATCCAACAATAATTAACGTACACTACGAAGATAAAATTTAATTTATTAAACCTATTTCATATTTTTTAGTTAATGGTTTATCCAATTATATATTATATGATTGTTAGTTAGTATGTTGAATATATTCTATATTAAAAAAATCTGATGTGAAACACTCACATGACTTTCTCTTATTCCAATTTACATAGTAGTTTTTCGAACACTAATCTATAACACTTCTTCATACTAATAATTAGCACGATTCCGTTTTATTTTTTTTTTTTTATGTTGTTGCAAAAAAACTAGATTTTAATTGAATTAGATCATGAGTAATTAGTTCACTGCGCCACTTACATTAAATTAAGGGCAATATAATGAATAGCTACAAACTTCAGGTCAAAGAAACGTTTTTTCAACTGAATATTGTTAATACTTTTGAGAAATTTTTATGGATGTTTAATATCAATTTTATTTGGTCCCACTAGTATAAAGGGACAAATACAAAATGGTGGACTTATAGCTTGGATCTTGCAGTTCTGCGTAATTCTCTTTTGCTTTCTTTTTCAACAATGGCATGAAAATGCTGTTTTTTCTTTATAACTCACATTAATTATATAAAAAAGTAAATATTATGTTAGAAATAACTTGATTTTTTGCATTGTTTTTTTTAAAAAAAAATTATTGCACAATCAAATATCTGTGGAGGAAAAATTAGTAAAAAAATTCTCAACTGCTTTTCTTCTTTTTTCTTAGAAATAATTAGCTATAAATAATTAACCAATCATGGTATAGAAGAGAAGGTGTGAAAATGTGAAGGTTAGTATGTTAGGCCAATCAAAAATTTAGAATTATCATGTGGACCACACCCACATTTGACACCTCCTTCACTTCTTTACTGTGATTGGCTAATTATTTTTAGCTAATTATTTATATGAAAAATCTAGTTTAGAAATATTTTAAAATATAATTTAAAATTTTTATAATATATTCTCATTTTTGTTTTGTTTTACAGCTAGCACAATTGCTTCCAATGGAGGAGAATTTCTTGCTTCTATTCAGGTTTGATAACCCGCTGGAAAGTAGTGTGGAATTTATGAAGGTAATGGCTTAGGTTAATATTAGTTTGATAAATTCTATTACGTTATAATAGTATCAATAAAACATTAAATATTTTAGATTTGGAGAGAATATGATACGGACGTCAGTGGCTATATTGAGGCAGATGAACTGAAAGTAAGATGAAAAATATTATTGTATGTATTTTTATATTTTAAACAAATACAAATACAATTTTTATTGTACGCGTTAATTTCATTATAGAACTTCCTGAGGGATCTGCTCAAAGAGGCAAAAATTAATGATGTCTCGGAGGACAAGTTAATCGAATACACTGACACAATGGTAATTATTTTATATTTTCTTATGTAATTGGTTGATTTTCAAATTTAAGAAATTACTTTCTCATATAGCCTTCTTCCTATTGTAATGGGATCCGGATCATTAAGATTTGTGAGGATCTGAAGAACCTAGTTACGCTAGCTATGTTCCTCGGAAGATAGACCTAAGAAGAACGGTTATCGGACATCTAGTCAGCAAACAACAATCTACATATTGTCTAATTACTCAGCCAGTCTGTCTCTCTCTTTATTATTCTCTCGCTACCCCGTTCTCAAACTTCTATTAATAGTGTAAAGTCCTTGCAGTTTGTGTTTCTATTTATTATATCAGTATCCAGCTCATCTACTAGTTTATTTCTTTTTCATCATTCATAAATTCATTCTCTCTAATTCTCTCCCTCTCTCATCCATTATGCTATCTTGGGTAAAATAAACAAAATACTGCTTCACCTTTTTGTGCAAGGGTTCACCCGAAATAATCCTTACAGCGCCTGCTTTGATTTCAGTGTCGTATTCACTTGAGCCAGGATACCTCTATGGTTCTTACGCTTCCTTGAATCAAAGACAGAATGAAAATCTACCCAAATAAATTCCTATAATTTGTCTGTTTTTTTATCATCCTTTCAATTCTAATACTCCTCTTCTACCCACAAATTTGGTCGTTTCTCTGTTTAATCCTAGACTAATATGGAATCTTCAAATCAGAATCAATGAACCAAAATTCTTCATAAAATTTGTTAGAATTCATTGGTAAGTATTCTTCACCAAAATTACAGTGTAGAAAATAAAACGACTTTATGCTTTACTATTCTCTTCATTTTGGATCTACGTAATTTACGGAAATACGAAGCGAACCACTCTTATACGAGGACCTATCGTAACAAAAATTGGCAAATAATAGAACTACACCCGATTTTATGCGGAAGGATAAAACAATCACCTAGTACATTAACGTTACCTAATTCTGTTAGCAAACTTAAAAAAGGAAAAGAATTTTCTATCTTATTTCATATAGTGTTTCTAGACAGTTTAAAGCCCACTAAATTTGGGATTTCAAGAAATTTTGGTCGCTAAAATCGTCCACTGTATTTTCTACACCTTTACTTTACTACTCCAGCTACACTAACTACACGAGCTAAAATTTCCTTCATCCTCGATCTAACGAATTCCCATTATAACAATACAACCATAGCCTGTCCCTAAATCTTGGCTCTTTAACTCATTTTCAGATAATACTACAGATAGTTTGAAGTACAATTAACATTCAAAACTTGATTGGATTGGAAAACTTAGTCCGTGTATACTTGTATGTAGAATTATGCAGCCATAAATAGAAGTTGTAAATAAATCAATCAATCTGAAACTTGAAATGTAATTACCGATTACGTTGTATTTGACAAGATAGAAAAGTGGTCTACAAAGGAATTCACTTTCGCATTAAGTATTATATTTTTTCTACAACAATTAAAAATATTTAAAATGAGGATGTAAGTATATGTACTAGTTCTTTTGTTTATGACAGCAAGCAACAACTATACGCACCTTGAACAAGGTTTTTTTAGGCCTCATATTCATGCGGGGGGGAGGGCAACTACGTCGACTGGGTGAATAAACTCTTATTATCTTCAAATATCCAACAAAATTTATAAAAGCCTGGCAATTGCAAGGTAAACCAGCAATCAAGATTCTAAAATCACTTCTTGAAGACTTTAAAATCAACATCTGAAGTGCCCACATCAAGCAATCAGGAAGTCAATAAGATTACAATTGCTTTTAAGAGCTTAGTAACTAATACCTAGAACACAGCTCTCAAGAGTTACAACAAGCCACAGCATCCAGGAAGCAATCAACAGTCTACATTCACTCTCTGCCAAAAGCGGTTTCAAAAGCCAAACAGTTCTCATCAAAGCTTTCCAAACTAGCTAACTGAATTGACCTGTTAGAACATGTAAGAGTACTAACAGGGAACATCGCTCTTCTAGCGACACGCTTCAACCAACACTATCGACAACATTACTCTTTGCTAGGCCATTTTGTCCTCTGATTTTCTATTTTTTCTCACACAGTATTGCTAAATATGATATTATATTAAGGTGTCAGTAGTCTACTATTCCAACACTATTTACCAACATTCTGCTACCATTGCAAGATAATGAGAAAATGTTTTTTCTAATGAAAAGAGAAAGGTTATATTCATATTAGAATGCCATGTATGTATAATTGTGAGAAAGTGGTGTTGTAGCTGGGATAACCGCAGGAAACCCACATTCCTGAAGAAGTGACTGGCCTACTTTCCCTATGGGGAGAATTTTAGTGTTGCGTCGTCTTGCCAGATTGTGTCCGTATTGGTAACTTCCGCGCGCTTGGTCGTCCGGCCAGACATCCTGTTTCTTCCCTTTTCAATTCTCTCCCGCCAATTCTCTGGCGCGTTCGCGCCTTCTCTCGCGTCTCCGGATGTTGGTTTCCTCTCCACAGCCACCCCCTTTTTTCTGGTTATTCATCCCTTTTCTTCGCTTGTGGTTTGGCTCGCTTCACGTGCGCATATATGTAATTTTTCTCTGCGTCATTCATTTACTGCTTCATCATCAAATTTCACCGCCGCCACGGGTGTATTGCGTTTACAACACCGGTCTTTCATCTCTGCCTCCAACCAGCTTCCGAGAGGTCTTCACGCTTCCGTACCGCTTCATTCACCAGTCACATTTCCCGCAACTTCCTTGCATACACACCCATACACGAACATATTTACATAGCCTCCTTTATACCCTTTTTCGCTTCCTAACGTCACAGCTTCTCCGGCTCAACATACGCTTCTCATTCATCATAACCGCATCTTCAAGTTAAGCCAATTAAAGCTTTATTGCGTTTGTTAACTTTCATAAATGCGTGCTTTAAGCCCGCTAACGCTTCCGAGTTCACGCCTACGCATGTACATTTAGGTTAATGTTCATATAATGTTTTTTGATACTTAATTTATTATTATATTAATTTTTTTTAAATATTTAATTTAAAAACATAATTTACTTAGAGAATCACTTAGAAAGTTCCGAGTTTCTTAAAAAAATCTATGATTTTAAAGTAGGATGAAATTAAGTTCAGTGCATTTAATGCTTGTAACTCGCTTTTGGTATGAAACTCCATTCTGTGCAAGTGTATTGTATGAGGTTTGCTGATTTTAAAAAGATCGCGGTTTTCTCGACTAAACGACCCCATCTTCTCATCGGAAAATACTGATGCTAAAAAAAATAATAGAGGCTGATTTAATACGTACATATGAATGATATGATGGCAAAGTTATTAAACAACATACCCGGCGATTTCCAAGCCATCCTGCAACATCTTAGGATGAAGAAGGTCATTTGTCGTTTGATTCCGCAAGTTTGGAAAGTTTGAACAAAGCGAAAAACTTTTAAAATTTTAAATGATGACAGAAATCGTAGTATTTCTGGAATACTAACTTTTTGAACGAAGCATTTTATGCATAGGTTTTTCGGCATTTTATTACATCCAGAAAGAAAAGTATGGATTCACAATATGTGACCAAACTCTCAACTAAACTTCCAAAAAAAGTTGTTCTGCTTTCCTCCAAAGTACATGGAAAAAAGTAATTATGCAATTTTCTTCAGAATTCTTGGGACTGGTGAAAGCGAATAATTTGGAAGAATAGAAGATTGTGACAACAATGCAGGTACATTATGGTTGCTCTGAATGTCAGTGAGGCTTAAAACATCGTGAATGCCTCGTCAAACATTATCAAACAAATTGTCGACTTCTTGGGTGCCAAAAGGGATCAAAATAATTTTGATATCCATGTTACATCCCAGAGTTAGCCATTCTTCAAAAATCCAAAAATTGTTGACTAACAATTTCATTCGGAAAGGAAAATGTTTCCAAAATTGGTTTTTTTATTTTCTTGAAGATTTATCTTTGGATGGATGGCGCTTTAAAGCTTTCAAATTTTGGGAAAATAAGTCCCTATCAAGTCAGTGAAGAGTTATTTAAGTACCACTTTCAAAAATGAGATAACCTGAAAGAGATTCGTATATCAAATGATTTTTCTTCGTTGGCCGTTAGTTGTAAGATGAAAACAAGAATTTGTTGGCTTGTCGGACCAAATCAAGGTAAAAAACAAAAAACAAAAAAAAAAAGTAATTTTTTTTGTTTTAATAACAAGTTCGACGTTTCGACAAACTTTGTTTGCCTTCTTCAGGAACATTACAAAAATAAAGAGAGA
Organism: Triatoma infestans; assembly: GCA_011037195.1. Taxonomy (NCBI): domain Eukaryota; kingdom Metazoa; phylum Arthropoda; class Insecta; order Hemiptera; family Reduviidae; genus Triatoma; species Triatoma infestans. The sequence continues at coordinate 19,167 of JAAEAF010004314.1, forward strand.
AAAAAAGAAATTATAACACAAAACACGAATAAACAACAAAATGTCTTAGACTTAGCAGTCCTACAATAATCACATCTATGTATTTTGTCAGCAGCTGTGTTTTGGGCTAGAATTTTTGTTCTGTTGACGCTTTTTTTGTGTATATGGGTGTGTATGTGTAAGAAGGTAAAACAAGTTTGTCGAAGACGTTCTCGAATTGTTACTCTTTATAACAAAATTACAATAAATACTTTTTCTTGTTTTTGTTTTTTACCTTTGAAATGGGCGATAACTGTAGAGAGTATAACAGACTTCGATTTTCATCGAGATTCGTATACTTTAAAACTTTCTGAATGAACCTCGTATTATTTAAAAGTTGTAGCAAATCTATCCAAAGCCTAAAATGTGTGAAATTGATGGATGGCAACCTGAATGCTTTTACTGATTGCTTGTAATCGTTAGAAATTAAAAAGTTAAACTTTATCCAATAATATTAATGGAAAAATACAAAATGTTTTTAACTGTTGTAGAAAAAATTATTTTACAAACTTGGTAATCCTTTTTTTTTAGACTATTATAAATTTGCCTATGCTTTTTTAGAAGAATATAATTTAATTTTGTTTTTATAAATTAATAAATTTTTCTAGTTTGTAATCCCTCAGAATGATAGAACTTAAAGATAATCCCATATTGACATAATAAAAGGAAAAATACAGTAAGTAGTAAAGAAAAGGTCAGCTTGTTTAAGGGCTGACGTGGGTTGCTATATATTTAATCCTTTCCTAAAAAGGATGAGAGACATTTTAACTTGTTGGTAATGTGAAGGTGGAAACCCAAGTATTCAAGTCACGTGTAAAAGAATGGAAACAAACTCGTTACGAATTTGGGTTTTACATTATTATTATTATTATTATATTTATTATTCACCTTACATTTTATATTTAATGTATTCAAGTACTTACTACATATCAGCATATATGAATAACCAATAATCATTAAATATTAATTCGTTCTTCTTTTTTTTTTTTTGACCTCATTTTCTAATCAATATTTTAATATTTATTTTATCGATTTTAATATTAAATCTTATTGGATACAATTCTTATATTTAATACATTTAGTTTATTTTGCATATAATTATCTAAAATTATAGACATTAGATTTTGTATTACATTTTGTATCTGTTTTAGCTACAAGTTTTTGATGCCAACAAGGATGGTCGTTTACAACTTTCAGAAATGGCTAAGTAAGTTATTATTTCCTACAATTTATTTATTTATTTTATATCTGCACAAATTCATGATTAATTCAATTTAGTAAATCAGTATTTGTCTTATCAATTTTAATAAAGTAAAATTATTATAGATATATTAAAAAAATTAGTAATTTATATTTATTTATTTGAATCTGTACAATATACTATAATAATTGTGTCACTGAGCTAAGCTTAGTCGATGATAAACTAGTGTGGATATCGAGGAACACAGAGATTATGTGACCAAAGACGTCTTAAACGCCGTGTAGGATTGTCCGGGTGGAAAGTTGTGGAGAGTGATTGGGCAAGAGGGTTTCGGTGAAACTTTAGGTTTTTTTTATGGGGAAATTAGTCTCTTTATTAATTAAGATGAAAACAGTTCATCGACAGGAGTTTCTGGGCCATATATCTCTTTTATGCCGTTTCATTTTATATAAAGAACTGGATCATTCCTTTAATCTTTGTCATCTGAATAAGAATTATTGTTTAGGGTTTAACTATATCTCACTGAACTCCATTGTATCTTTAGGCTAAGATATGAGCTAGTCTACTTAAACTATACGCATGGTTCCATTTTTTAATTCAAGGTAGATTGACTACGTAGTACACTTTCTTGGCGCCTGCTTAATCCTTGCTGAACCCAGTGGACATTCTATTTGGGACATTCAGTGCTCACAAGACCCCCCCCCCCAACTTATCTCCAATCTCCTTATTGAATGGATCGGTCTCTTTCCTTTTGTTTCCAAGAAATTTACTGCAAAATATTATTTATTATTTGGAACTGCATAACATTGTCGGCTCTCAGCTGACGTCGTTGAGACATCTTGTTGGATAAAATAACGGATCCACCTACTTAAGTTCAGTTATCAAATCCATGTACTCCATTAAAATAAACAGATGTTTTAGAATATATGCAAAATAATCATGTCAAAATATTATCCACATTTGTGTATTCGGTACCAAATGATTATTTTTTACCGAATGGATACGGAATTGCCCACAATCAATATGAAGCCCCTTAAGCATTGGTCTTGAGGCTAGCGCACTCGTCTTTGATGCAAGAATTTAGGGTTCGATCAGTAGCCAAGGCTAAAAATAAACGGCCTCCAATAAAAAAAATCGCCATCTGGCAAGCTTGGCCCTTTATGTGTTGTTGGGTCATGGTTTGATTTTGATAGATAATTAGAGGTAATGGCAATAAAGCCAAGCGATCCATTACAATTTTAAAGATCTTCATGTTTGCCCGAAGGATCTTATTTCATTTTTCGTCGCTACTATTGGATAATTACTGTATTGTTATTGCATATGAATTTCCATTTTACACTTTACTAACATATTGTTATTAAATTAAAACATCGTTGTTGATTATTATTTTATGTTGTGTTTTCCTCTAAAGTGCGTTTCTAATATACGTATAGTGTCTCTAAATAGAATTAAATATGTTGCCAATATTCTGAGTGTCAAGAAAAATGATTTTATTAAATTTGTTATACTAACTGTGAATGTGAAGATCAATTTTGTTTGAATCTTTCTTCCGAGAAATTTATTTAAAGAACAACTGAAGACAAACATTTAATAAATTATAAGTTTGAAGAGTAATTATAAATATTAAAAAAAATTAATAATAAACGCATATATAATAAATAATAAAGCCAAAAAAGAAAATATTTAATAATAGGTAATCTGTCTAGCATATCCCCTAACTATCCCATAATTGATATTAGTATAGCGCCTTGTCACCGGTCATGTCTTTTAATGAAACTAATTAAATGTAAACAAACATCCTTTATTTATTTGATCGAACAAACAATACATTGAACACCATACAAGTAAGTTACCATCTCTACCTTTAATCATAAATCGATATATATATATCAACTAAATTGATCTAGTCTATCACATTTCAATAGCCTTACCTTAATTGAACGACAACCATAGAACACAATAAACTTCTGCAATATTTTAACAATAAAACACACCAAAAAAAATGAATTTGATGCACTAAGAATAACTTAAAAAACATTAATACAAAAAAAAAATGGGCACCTTAAGAGGTCAAGCCACTTGTAATAAACTTCGGTAAAATATGATATTTAACAGCTGATAAATAAGCAGTGTTACCAATTAATAATTATATAATTGAATTATCCAGTCACCACTGCAATATCAATGTATTATTTTATTAGAGTGTGGTAACTATGGTTTTGTTAGTATTATTTTTATTTAATTTTGCATCTGAACAGATATATTTTTTTTTTTTTTTTGATGGATTGTGTAATTTCATGGTACGCGTATTTCGTACGCTAAAATAAAATGTTGTTTAATTCACAAAGCGGCCTTCTTTAGTAACATAGTAAGTAGCTTGACAATAGCGTTTACAAGAGTAACAATACAATGTGATTTTTAATATAATTTTTGTGTACAAAATTATTTCTCCATCTATTTGAAGTTTTCATGAATTATTTTAATGAGTGTCCAAACTGTTAAAAATTCGTTGTATTGTATGAATGAGTAAATTTGAATGAACGGGATAAGAAATATTTTTGTATAATTTTATATCTGTTTATACAAAAAAATTTCTAGTAATTTATGTTCTATGTAATTTTTCTTGTCATACCTAAGGGAATTACATAAAAAAAAAAACAAAAAAAAAAACTTGTATGTGAAAGGACAAATAGGTTCTTTCCATCTTCTATTGATAAGTGTATTCCCTGAACATGTTCAGTCCATCTACTCCATGGAGATTTATCATTTTTTTTGTGGAGTCTCTTTTTACATACTCTTACTGCTAGTAAGAGTTTTGCAATCTTGTCAAAATTGTATTTGACACGTATTGAGTGTATTTGACCACATGACTCTATATATATATTTTTTTTTTTAAATGGTCTGTGTGTGTGTCTGTGGTGTATGTATATGTATGTGAATAGCATTGCTCATAAACTAAAAAATCGCAGGAAGTTTAAATTTAACATTCCATTCGGATACCACCATGCAATCAGTAAGTTATCCATCAAAATTCATCAACCGGAAATAATCACTCGCACAATGACTCCAATGGTTTTCGTTAAAACTTTTTATGCCTATTACATATCTCTAGATCCTGTCTCATTTATTGGAAACACACTTTTCTGAAAAAGGTCATTTTTGAAGAGGTGACTTAAGGTTATGCTCTGAAGTACTACCTCAGGATATCGTACGGTTCTTCCACTATTTGTCATTAAGTCAAATTTTTAATATCGAGTTTTCACCGGATATACTCATTTTGAGGGCCCTTGAGTCCAAAAAAGTGGTTTTTAGAAGTGGTGTGTAGTGTCAGCATAACTCAAAAAGAATACTGAAAAACTGCAGAAAATTCAACCTATTTAGTTTAAAGTCTATAGCCCCCCCCAACAAAAAGATTTTGATTATCAAGTGTTTTAACTCTGTCTAAGGTTTTTTTCGTTTTTCGAGATGATTTTGTTCACACATTTGTTCCTGCGCGCGCGCACACATAAATGACAATTCATTAATCAATTTTTTTTTCGTAATCTGAAATTCCATACATTCTACAGAAAAAAGTGTTCTAAAAAATAAAACTTATTGGCTATTTATACGTAGTTAGTATGTGAGAAGTTTTAAGATATCCATTGTAACAGTTTTCTATGCAAAATCACGAGAACAAAATATAAATTCAGTAAAATCGTGTTTTCTGTTGAAGGATTTTGGCCGAAACCTATATGTATGTGATCGCATATGGTAAAGTAAACCTATTCTTAAAAACCAGTCCAAAAAAATTTGAAGTGGAATCTCTACCTTTCTATTCCAGTACTACTCCAAAAAGCGATCGTGACATTTTTGCTAAGAAAACCTAATTCTTTATTTTTGCAATAAGTGGTTAATTTGTAAATTTAAAATCAAAACAAAACTTTCTTTGAAAACCAATAGAATGAATTAGTTTTTTAAAAAGAGAATCGTAGACTTTATATAATGGTCGCATGATGTGGGCGGTTGGTGGTAATATAAAACATAATTCTGCACTTTTTATACAAAATTACATTTAAACGTAACTAGAAAGGAGAAGAAAGTAATATTTGAGTGACCGAGCAAAGAGTGATGATGTTGCTAGTGCAACGTAGTATGGTAGCGTTGGCTACTGGAGAGTGAAAATGATATTAGAGCTGGTTAACGCGGTGTGGCTTTGCCAGAACTCCAGCTTGTTTTACATGTTCTAGCTCGGTGAAAACTCACTGGGCTATAAAGTTGCCTTGGGCTGCGAGTGAGTTAAGACAGATGCCTGCTTGTTACAAGTAGATTAAATACTCTTTTGAGTGTGGCATTGTCAACTCACAATTAGCTCTTGAATGCTTGACTGGCTTGACTGGTTGTTCAGAATTGGCTAGCTCTTCATATTGTTTAGCTTTTCAAAGTTTATCTACCGACTTGCTAAAGCACTCTAATGGCCATGCATATATTCTGTTTCTCCTACCTGTTGGTGGCAACTAGAGACACCTTCTAACGGGAAGGTTGGCCACAAAGAAGCTGATTCGCCTGTATGGA
>JAAEAF010004315.1:0-14957 GCA_011037195.1 Triatoma infestans
CAACCAAGCATTTTAATATCTGCCGCCTTCAATACTTCTAAATCCAAAATTCTACACAGTAGAACGAACGCTCCATACTAGGTCTCTAAGGCCGGGTTTCCACCAAACGGACAGTTTAAAAAAACAGTTCTGTTTTCTAAAAATTTTGTTGCTGGAGCTTGTTCTCTTTTTCCCATTTTGTTTTGTCCCGCGAGAATGTCCTCTGACGAAGACGAGTTTTTTATACTGAGCTGTGGCTCATTTTTAATTAATGGCCCAGAGAGAAAAAAACCGAGATATTGTGGGTCAGTAGTCTATTGAAAAGGAGAATTAATTACGACACAGAAGAATTATTGGATGATTTAAACACTGATGATATTGGCTTCAATGGAGAATTGAGATCCTCTTTCAACAATTTTACTAGAATGACAAGTACTGATTTTGAATTGTTAATTAATTTGCTGGGAGCTAAAATCGCCAAGAAAAATACAAATTACAGGGACTCAATTTCTGTGAAGGATCGCTTGGCAGTAACTCTGAGATACTTAGCCTCTGGGGACAGTTTTCAGTCATTAAAATATTTGTTCAAAATTTCAAATTCTTCTATATCACGAATCATACCAGATTGAAATACGAAATGAATTCAGCGAATATTCAAAACGCAAATGGGACAAGTACCATGGCAAGATGATTATCAGTGATTGTTATATAAATAAATAAAAAAAAATTTAATACTAATAAATAAAAATATATTTGTTTTTGAACATGTCAATATTTCTGATCAAAACCTTACCTCCGAATCCAAATTTAAACCACATTGCCTTCCTTTAATCGGTTTATTCTTGTCATGCAAAAAACTCATGGCATCATATGCAAACCATTTTGAAATATACAATTGTGCAGCGCCAGACTTCTTCATGCTTTTATACTTCCTTCTTTCTCTCTTGTACTGACTGATCAAGTTTTTGATTTTTCGTTCGATTTCATCCGTGGTAGTTTCAAAAGTATCACCAATTTCCTTTAAAGTATCTTGTCTTTTATTTTTATTCTTATAGTCCATACTTTTTGAGTCCCACAAGTTAGTATGCTGCACTCATCTTTAGTCCACTGCTTTTTGGAATTCATGGTCTTAAAAGTGAATTAAACCTACAGTTTTGGTAAATCTATATAATGGTTTATAATATAAATATAAAAGCGGTACTTACTTTAAGTGTTGCATGCACTTGATAATTACTATTTTATTTCACTTATCAAACGAAATATTTTTATTTAGGAAATAAATGAAAGCTAAAAATGTTTTCCAAAAAAACCTGCACTTTAGTCCAAACACACATTAAAAGTTGATAAAAATTTGATTCACGTGTTCCAACCAAATCGACTAAAAAATATGGACAAACTTGTTTTCCTTTGATGTACCGACACGAGTTTGGAAAGTGTTTTGTTTACTAAAAACACAATCCTGCGACAAAAATGTTTTCAGATCAGTTCATTTTTTACAAAACATTGCTGCATTTGTTGAGAAAAACATGTTTTGTTTGTGTTTCATGTTTTGTCGCTTTGGTGGAAACCCGGCCTAATAGAACCATTCATAACATACCGTTCAACATAACATTCATCAAGGGCTTAATAACAACATCTCACTTTAAAAGAAATTGCACTATCTCTCCTCTCTGGTCATTCCAATCCAAATTAATTCATCAACTCTCATCTTTGACAGTCCCTAACGTTTTTATATGTTCGTAATAAGAACAATTACCAGGGAAGGGAATAGCTAAGTGGTTAGCGTACAGGACTCCCACGCGGAGGACCCGGGTTCGAGTCCAGTTGTACTACCCTTAGATTTTTCTTCCTAGGAGCCTCTACAGCCCGCTGTCCAGCACTGAGAAGGCTCCGGGCGCCAATGACCATAGATGTTGACGCGCCTTAAATTAAAAAAAAGAAAAAAAGTAAGAACAACTAATTTTTACCCGACATAATAACTCACAATAATAAAAGAGAGGTAGTTGTGTTTTTTCTTACCTTCTTGGATAGAAAACAATTCCTGGGCACATGATGCAAATTAAAAAAAGAAATCTTCGTTTCAAAACCATGCAGCAGTTTAAAAACTTTTTGAGATACAATTTCTTTCTTTAACTTCTGAAAATAAATATATCATTTAACAAATAAAAAGTTATTTAATAGTGAGAAAATATAATAAATAAAATTATAAATGAAAATAAAATAAAATATATAACAAAACAACAATGGTGTTATTTAACAAAATATAAAACACTTTATTTATAATTTGTTTGAACGGGTATTTAAATTTATTTTTATAAATTAGTGTAAATTCTATTTAATATATACTATTTTGTATAAAATCTTGTCACGCTATTAATGACACGCTAATGAGAACATATAATAGACTTAAAATATACAATTTTATGATTACATTTTAGATATATAACATACATGTTTGGTAGATAATAATATTCGATAATAATCTAGTTGTGGTACCTATAAGATTAGTACCAGTTTCATGGGTGAAATATTATCTTGTTTTTCATTTTAATAGCACCAAGTGTATATCTCTTTTTACAAGTTATAGGATAAAACCGTCCCCCAGAGATGTCTATCAAAAGTACAGTTTATAAAAATAACACCTTGTTAACTAAGTATAATGGCATAATATTTACTAACACCATCTCTGCTTATACCTACAATATAATATACCTAACAGTTATTTTATTCAAGAATTAAAGCAGCTTATAAGAGCTGTAGTTTAGGTTAGTAACGTCTATTTTGTGAAATTAACACTATTGATGAAGATGCAGACTGTTTTGCATAATGATCTGCAAGAGTTTAGAGTTTATATTATATGAATAACCAAAAAGCACAGACTTTCCAGTATTTGTAGTAGCTGATTCTTCTATTCTGCAATTCCAGTTAATGAAACTGTGCGTTGATTTAGTATAATGTACAGAGGCAAAAGAAGACTATTGAATCTTGTCCTAAGTAGAACTGAAGTGTTCACTTCAGTGGAAATCTTCGGAATTAAGAACCAAGATGGCATTATTTCTCCTATTAAAATAAAAAAAAAACTTCTACCTTCCTGATAGTAATAATTCCATCCCAATATCTTGAAATATCTCAAGTTAGATCATTTATGCGCTAAATACTAGTGCCTTTGCTTATCTTTATTGCTGTTTGGGTTTGATCCCCCATTCCAGGACTTCATTAATTTTATATCTGCATATATTTGTTTCATCTGTTGTGCCGAATTTGATATCGAAGGTTAGCTCATTTTTTCGAAGACAAGACAAAATTTATTTTTTAGGTTATAAGGGCAGTGTTATTTTAAGTGAACGGCAGTATTATTTATTGCCTGTGGGGAGGGGCAGTGTTCCTTCTCAGCCTCCGGACAGTGTTCTCTCATGACAGAAAAACTGTCCATCACCGGACAGTGAGCTGTAAGAGGCTCTAGGAAGGAAAAAATCTAAGGGCAGCAACTGGACCTAAATCCGGGAACGCCGCATTGCTAGTCCAGCGCGCTACCACAGATCTAATCTCTTCCCTAGTAAACGGGCAGTATTATGGCCCTCATCTTTGGAAAAGCAGCCTGGATTAAATATGAATCTAGAAAGTAATCTTCAAATTTCTCAAGGACATTGTCCCAAATAATCGCTGTAGTTTGCACACTATCCCTTGATCACCACAGTGTATATAAACTCCATTGTATCCGTAATGAGAGTGTAGAATCCCAATAGGATCTAGATCAAATTCGAACAACTTTGTTTCCTTTTTAGTAGCCATAATGCCATCGTAGAATTCCGAAATCACTAAGGGTAAGAAGCGTTATTATTAAAAAAAAAAAAATGCCGAGGAGAATGGGCAAGCCAGAGGGAAGAGATTCTCACACAATAGGTGGAAGTATTATGCGAACATCAATGTTTCATGGCATGAAAGCATAAGACAATAAATGGGAAGTGGGTCGGAGGAGACTGCCGAACTGGTTCGTACGATGGATACTCTAACAATTTTATACGATGGAAGTTTTGGGCTTAAATCCGCTCTTGAAAGCAGGATGCGCGGCAAGCCCAGACTTAATTGAAGTAAAAAAAACAAAAAAATTCAAGGTATTCAATGGAGAAAGCATCGTGTTTGGAACATGGTAATCCAATACTAATACTGAAAGGTGGAAACGAGGTTTCTGTAGTTGTTATTACAAATAGAATAGGCGCTGAATGATATTTCATCGCTTTCTTTCTGCTCATTTTTAATTTAAAAAAAGTAAAAAAAAAAAAAAAAAAAAAAATGGCTTTTCCACTGACTGAATAGATAAATAACGCATTTGAAGCAGTTTTTTTTTAAAAAAAAAAAGTCACAAAAGTTCATTTCTAATTTTTATATAAGTGCGAAAAAGTTTAGCAAAGCTAAACCAATTCAAGGATTCATGAAAGATTATTAATATTATCAATGGGGTGCCCGAAGGCGCGGGATTTAAGCCAATATGGCTCTTATCCTCCCTCAAAAAAAGAAGAAGAAAAAAAGTTACACCTTAAGAGCCGCCCACAGCAATCTACCGGTGTGACTGGAATATCCTTTTTCTCCAATTCTCCCAAGCATTCTCTTGAGAGTGCTGGCCTTCACAAAGATGCGAAACCTAGTATTGGTAAAGCGGGGTCACTGACCTAGATAGTGATACACGGTTCTTTAGTCCATCCTCAAAATTCTGTCACAAAGGGCTAGACATTCTCCCTATCTTCTGCGGCTACCCAAGCGTATCCACTCAATACACCTACCAGGATATTCAATTGTATCCTGCTTAAAGAGAAGATACTACAAGATCACTCTTCTTTCTTGTCCTACATTTCATGAATCTTTTGGCTTGGAGACACTCCTCAGCGTCCCTCTCCCTATTCCTCCTTTGTTTGACTGTATTGAGACTTTCCCAAATACGGAGGCACTTCTTATGCCTTAGCTAAGTTGTGGTCAAAATAAGGTATACTTAAACTAATCTCTTTCAGGATTGTAATTTAATTTGTAAAATTCATCATCTAAACTCGAGAATGCATTAAAACTTTAATGAAAGCAAGATGAAAAATGAAATAGCAGTAAGAGGCTTCCACTTTGAATAAATTTTGATAAAATCTAGAAACAAAAATTTGTCTATAACCACATTATTATCCGAGATGTTTTATTGAATAAATTTAAACTTCTATGAATTAAAGTAACCGCGATAATCTTTCACAATAAAGCAATCCGACAGTGCTTTTTTACTCCATTGTATCTATCACATGAGATTGTCCAAAGAGATTGGCCAAAAGCCTTTATCAGAAGAAATGTTTCCACAAATCACAACCTGTTTGGTAAATGATCAATCCCGGTCCTACTCCTAAAGAGTAGGAGAAAATCAGCAGTTTATATTCCCAATCAAGTAATGGTTTGCCAACAATTCGCTGAACTCACTCAAAAAGATGGCTGCTGTAAAACTAGAACCTGGAACCAATGTCATGCCGATAGCAGGTTTAGGACCAATCAGAGTGCGTTGAGGCTGGTTATTTTACCATCCTATCAACCTCCTTATTACCTGTGATTCTTTTGTGATCTGGCAGTCTTATCAGAAGATTATCCTTAAAGGAATAAAGCTCTGTTATTCATCTAAAACATTTCAAAAACCAATTGGAAATGAAGCCGGAAAAATTTAGTGCCCTAGCATGTGAAGAGACTCCTTTTAAATCTGAAAGCAGGGTCTGCCTTTTCATCGAGAGGCATCGCTAAGTGATTTCTGCTTCCTTCTTTTCTGGAGACGTGTTTGAATTACTGAAGTAATTAATCGGTTTAATTCCCTAAGATCCATAAAGCACCAGATTGAGTGAATTGTTTTATGATTGTTTCAGTGAATTGTTTATGAATTGAGTTTCAGTTGTATGATAATCCTAAAAAGGATTGTGTACCGCTTTAATAAGAAAACAAACAAATATTTGTAAACGAAATGTAAGAAAGGAAACGATTTCCTTTTGAGTTTAACATTAGCACCAGATTGAGTGAATTGTTTTATTCAGTTATATGATAATCCTAAAAAGGATTGTGTACCGCTTAATAAGAAAACAAACAAATATTTGTAAACGAAATGTAAGAAACGAAACGATTTCCTTTTGAGTTTAACATTAGGAAGTCATGTGGTGTCTAATATTAGCTTTTAATTTTTCTTCTTTTTTAAATATATATTAAAAGTATGGTAGCGAAGCCGATATTCATTAATTAAGAGACAACATTTAGGTGGTGGCTTCATTTAATTAAAGGTGTAACCCAATTGATGGTAGTTATTATTTGGACCTATTATTAGATGTAAACGAGATCGCATTGAATGTATAAACATTATACTTTAATGATTATGTATGAACACACCTGAGAAATACTAGGGAGGTCCTGAAAAATTGGTTACATTGATGGCTCACACTACATCAATATACATTCCGACATCTCCTCAATAGTTGAGGGCGGGTCATTTTTAGGAAACATGCGTTGTCTTTAGATCAAAGCCTTCTGGTCTCTTTTTTTTTCATTTTGAATGTTCATTTAATAAAATAATTAATATATATCTAAATTTATGGTATCATATTACACCATACTGGCTAATGAACTAGAATATAATTAAGTTTTAATTTAACTTTATTTTTTTTTTATTTCTTCTTTTTTTAAAAAAAATGAAAGGATGGTATATAATTTTTCTAATATAGTTAACCAACACAGTTAATTAAATAAAGCTACCTCCTTTTAAAAAATTAATCTATCTAGGGGTAACTTTGAAAGTTTTAATTGATTAATATTCTACCCAATAATTAAATAATTATATGTATTTATAAAAGAATTTCCTTTTATTTATTTTTTTTTAATTTATTTTTTGAATTGAAATGAAATATTCATAAAAATATAGAAAGATCAAGGAGTAGAGCAATATGTGGTTGCTTTGATTGCAATTTTGCTACTATTCGTTATGTAAATATTTTTAGTGTTATATGACATCAGCTACAATATTTTCCCTTCTACAATAGTTTGTTGTTCCGTTTGTCCCATTTATATATGCAGATAATTAAGTAAAACTATGTCATGGGTACAGTTGGCTTATTGCTACTAGAGACAGCTAATTCTGGAGCTTTATTACCTTATCTCAGGACAGCAGATAGAGTATCAATAGATCTTTCAACCAAATTGCGTTTAGGCGAGAATCTTAAGAGAATTGTATTGCACTATATAGGGTGACCAGAGTTATATGCTCCACCTACTTTTTTTTTAAACGGCGGGAAATTTCGAAAAAATAGAAAACACGTATTTAATCATTTTTAGTCTAGTTTATTTTCAGTGATTGATCCATTTTTTTAAACCCCAATATCCCGAGATACAGCATCCAACTTTTTTTTTTCAAATGGAACATTATATTTTTTTTTGCATATTTTTATAGTAATTGAGCCTCTAAAAAAAAAAAAAATAAAATTTTAAAATCGGTTAGGTTTTTCAAACGTTATGGTAATTTAAAATATGAAAACAAATTTCAGTTTAATGTCAAAATTACCTTATTTTTTCTTTAAAGGAGCTCTTCAAACTGGGCACCATCAACGGATAGGCAAGCCAAAGCTCTGGCCTCCCACGCTCTGTTTGTAGCAGCACTTAGGTGGCAAAGTCAACATCTAGGCAGGTTAGATATTCGACGTTCCAGATCTTCGACTGAAGCCACGGGATTAAGGTTACTGTACACTTTATTTTTTAGATATCCCCACAAAAAATGGACAAAAATGCACAATTTTATGGACTGATGAATCAAAGTTTACCAACAATGGCCTTCTTAATCGTTGGAACTTTACAATATGGGCAGAAGAAAATCCACAAGTTACCTTCGCCACACGCCATCAGGTTGTTTTTTCTACAAACGTTTGGTGTGGAGTTTTAGGAAACCAACTAATCGGCCCATACTTCTACAGAGGAAACTTAACTGGTGAAAGGTATCTAACTTTTTTAAGAGACATTTTGCCAGTTCTGCTTGAAGATGTCCCTCTAAAACGTCGGCTAGATATGTATTTTCAACAAGAAGGTTGCCCGGCACATAATGCGAGAGTTGTTCGACGTTACCTGGACAGAAATTTCCACGAAAAGTGGTTAGGAACTCATGGTCCGATCCAATGGCCACCTCGATCTCCGGACTTAACCCCAATGGACTATTTTTTTGTGGGGATATCTAAAAAATAAAGTGTACAGTAACCTTAATCAGTTGAATAGCTTCTTTAAAAACAAAATAAGGTAATTTTGACATTAAACTGAAATTTGTTTTTCATATTTTAAATTAGCATAACTTTTGAAAAACCTAACCGATTTTAAATTTTTTTTTTTTTTTTTTAGAGGCTCAAGTACTATAAAAATATGCAAAAAAAATATAATGTTCCATTTGAAAAAAAAAAGTTGGATGCTGTATCTCGGGATATTGGGGTTTAAAAAAATGGATCAATCACTGAAAATAAACTAGACTAAAAATGATTAAATACGTGTTTTCTATTTTTTCGAAATTTCCCGCCGTTTAAAAAAAAAGTGGGTGGAGCATATAACTCTGGTCACCCTGTATATGTAAGGATTATTGTGCGTCTTAAGGAATATATTAGACTTTGATTAAGGAAATTTGCAGGGAATATATAATTTATTTACTTATTGCGCAAAACAAGGTTGGATATATAATATCAGAGTGCTTCCATGATTTGCGGAGAATTTAATCTATAACTGAATGGAATATTTTGGTATTGCATCCCCTTGGTTTACGGCTCTATTGAACATCACGTGATTGTTAAGTGAGCATAGATCTTGTTGTGGTGGTTGGTTCTGCCAAGCTGGAAAACATCAGAGACATTTTCCGTGACAGCCTGCTTCATTTTATGGTCATCAACCGTTTTTGGGGGTTCGCCCACCTTCAGGATTCGTTTTTCAGACACTGTGACAACACAGACTTGCACAAACCAAATTCAGTTTACCTACAAAAGAGTGTTTAAACTGAATTTGCTCTGTGCAAGTCTGTGTTGTCACACTGTCTGAAGAACGTATTCTGAAGATGGGCAAACGCCCGATACCGGTCGATGAAATATAAAATGAAGCAGGCTGTCACGGAAAATGTCTCTGAGCATAGATCTTGCTTCTTTAATCTGGTGTATGGATCCCACCAACCATTAAGCGAATCTACAACTGAGCTAATCCCTTCCCTGTGTATTTACTGACAAATATAACTATATAATATATCTCGAGACAGGTATATGCCCTGGTATTCCTTTTTACTCTAAACATGCATTACCAGTAAGTACAAAAAGTTTTACGTCTTCCTGATTTTCATCTCCCAAAAATATTGGCAAGCAAGTAATAAACGCAAAGTTATTTTGATATAGTTTTATTTTTATTTTTAAGGTGCGTCAACATCCTAGGGTCATTGGCGCCCGGAAACTTCTCAGTGCATTGCCGGCCTCTGGACTGTGTTCTCTTGTTACAGACAACACATGTGTAAGCGCATGCCATCACCGGACAGTGAACTGTAGAGGCTCCTAGGAAGAAAAAAATCTAAGAGCAGCACAGCTGGATTCGAACCGGTGTCCTCCGCGTGGGAGTCCAGTACGCTAACCACTTAGCTATTTCCCTCCCTTATTTGGATATAGTGAGTATCTGGTTTGGTAAAAAGCATAATTACAATGAAAATGCTTGTTTAAGTGAGTGGTATAAATATATACCAAAAGACCTTCATTAGAAACAACAGCTGAAAAAAAATTTAATAATTAACAATTGATGAAAGTGCAAATGGCAACCTTCCATATTTTGTACAAAAAATTAGATTTTCATTTAGGGTAGAATCATTATATTATCAACACTGTAATTTTGACGCTTGAAAATTGATCGAATTTAAATACGAGTTTTCTTTTTTTTTACTCTAGAAGGAACTTGGTTACTTGAAGACTATAGCCTATTCGTCCGAGTCTTGCAAATGGGCCTAGTGGGCAACAAGTCTTTGGAGGCGGGCTTAGCGCTGATATACGGCTGATATCAACAACAGCGCTGAAGGTGGTGAATTTCGTCAACAGAAGGTTTGTATTACGTTTCTACATTGCTATTATTTAAGTTTCTTATAAACTAATAGCCAAAATGATTGTCATTAATTGGGTAATCTCTAAACCACTAATCTGAAAAAAAAAACATTCATGCAATATTTTGGGCAAGATTGGCTAGATTAAAATAAACATTGCCAGATCAAATAACATTGTTATGGAATTTAAGTGACTTAATTTAAAAAATGAACAGGTTATTTTTGCCAGAAATATTTTTCAATTAAAATACACGGAAATAACTGGCCGCAAAAGTCATTAAATCCAAAACAAATTAATACTTTATGGTTGTAAAACGGTGTGTACAACATATTTAAACAGCATCTCCAAATACGAAAGGCTGTTTGCTAATCGATAAACATTTCTGATAATATCCTTTGATTGTTTTTTTTTTTTTTAGATAACATTTTTTAAAAATAATTAAAATATTTGTTTATTTACTGAATAGAATAACTAAAAGTGGCAGAAAAATAACTTGATACTAATAATGTCTGAATAAGAATGTCTATAATATAGAGTTGTCTGTGGATTTGATGACTACATTAACTTGTCCAATCTAATTGGGACCAGTGTCAGTTTGTACTTAGGCCCGTGATTCGAATTTTTTTTTTTTATATTTTTTTTTTAACAGATATATAGGAGGAAAAAATAAAAAAATAAAAATGTGGAAGATAGCTAATTTAAAATGTTATGGCTCCACAGCTGTAGAGATGATATGGACAGTTTCAGTGTTTTTTTTTTTTTTATATATATGTATATATATAAGAGTTCGGCTCTAAAACCACAATTAGTTTGACCGGTCCTTGTATAAGCTAAGTAAGAGTGTACATGGTGCTTTATCTGAACTGTTAGATGTCCTCTTTTTGTCCGTCTCCATTAGTAGTATAGAGGGTTAAGACTTCTTTCATGACAAGCCGGCCTTATATAACGGGGCGGGAAAAGACTCGTTCGTTGGTCTCCATCGTTCCTAGGAGGTCTTCCTCGTAAATACTTGCAACCATTCTCTTCTTATTGGTTCCTATCGCCTCTTTTCTTTATCACATCTCATCAGTAAACACTTCTCTAAAACTTGACTTGTTAGTTAGTTACTCTTTAGGGAGACATCTTTTACTTACATTATCATAATATGAGCCTATAATAAATATTACATTATTTGTTTGATCTACAATTTTTTTTTTTTACTTTCTCTTACTCCTAGTAAGAGGAAGTATTGTAATCGTGTCAAATTTTCGATATCGACTTTTCAACGGAAATATCCGTTTTAAAAAACTGAGTCCAAAAAAGTGGTTTTTAGCAAATGGTCTGTGTATGTGTGTATGTGAACAGCATAGCTCATAAACGAAAAACAGTAGAAAGTTGAAACTTGATATTCCGTTTAGGTATCACTGTGGAATCTGACACTACGTTATCTGTCAAAATTCCTCAACCGGAGTACCTTTTACTAGTTGGATTTTTACTTTTTTGCGATTTTCTCAAAAATGGCTCCGACGATTTTCTTTAAACTTCAACTCAACCACACATACAAAGAGCTACAACTTTTATTTGAAACATTTCTCCGGGAAAATGCATTGAAGGGCACTTTTGGGGGAGGGTGGGGTTAGGTTTTTATCTAAAGTGCTATTTCAGTTTATTAGACAATTTCTGTCATCTAAATAATGTTAATTAGAATTAAATATGTTGTTGAAATTCCGAGTTTGAAAAAAATCGGATGACCGGAAGTGCAATTACTTTACCACTTTACTAAATGATTTATTCACTTTTTCGCAATTTTCTCAAAAATGGCTCCGATGATTTTTTTGAAACTTCGTATATAAACTAAACATACAAAGATCTACAACTTTTATCTAAAACATTTCTCTGGAAAAATTCTTTTAAGGGCACTTTTAGGGGAGGGGTGGGGTTAGATTTTCATCAAAGTGCTATCCCTAGTTGATTATACAATTCTCATCACCAACATAATTATGTTAGAAATAAATAGATGGCTGAAATTCCGAGTTTCAAGAAAATTAGTAAACCGGAAGGGCGCTTTTACTGAACAGTTTTTTCAGTTTTCGACGAATTTCATTCAAATTTGGTACACTATGAAATTTGTCAATTATAATTTTGAGAACTGGAGTAAGAGAATGTTGTGTGAGTGTTTCACACCAGATTTTTTTAAGATGGAAAATGAAAAGGTAATAAATTTAGGCCTATTCATATTTCTATCTGTTGTTGCAAATAAACATAAATATAAAATTTCACTTTAATTAGCCAATAGAAAGAAACAGATTGTGTTCCATTGATTGCAGTCTGAATAGGCAACTAATGAAATACAGCGTTTATTGCTATTTAAAATCCAGGTCACAAAGGACTATTATATTTGATAATCAATGAATCAAACTTTTACTTTTTTCCTTTCTCTTACTACGAGGAAAAGAAAGTATTGCGAACGTGTCAGATTTACATTTTGAGGTCCTCTAAGTCAGAAAAAGTATTTTTTTAGTAATTGGTCCATGTGTGTGTGTTCAGCATAACCTTACAAGCGAAAATCGCACAAAGTTAAAACTTGATATTTACTCTAAGTGAGCATGGGACCTGGCAATTAAGTTTTGATCAAAAGTTTTTTTTCAATTTTTCTCACAAAAATAGCTCCAACAATTTTCTTTAAAAATGGCATATTAACTACACATATAAAGACCTACAACTTTTATTTGAAACATTTTCTTCTGGAAAAATTCATTGTAACAGTGATTTTGGGTGAGTTAAGTTTTTCACTAAAATGTTCTTTGATTTTATTATATTATTCTATTATTTACATAATATTAATTATAATGAAATATGTTGTCAAAATTCCGAGTTCGAAAAAAATTTGACCGAAAGTGGGACTTTACAGTATAGTTTTTCAGTTTTCTACGATTTTCTTCATAAGTAAAACCTTTATTTTCTCTTACTAATGAAAGAGGAAATATTGCAATCGTTTTAATTTTCTAAAGCGAAAAAATGTTTCTAAAGCGAATGGCCTTTGTGTGTGTAAACAAAATATTTAAATAAAACAAATTCCACGCTTTTTCAACTTGACTTTAAATATTAACAACGCATATGACGCGAAGATTTCGTTCAAAATCTATCAACCGGAAGTGTTCCACTGATTATCATTAAATTTCCTATCCTGTCTACAGATATAAATGCCATCACTTTATTTGTAACATTGGGACGTATGAATAAAGTCTAACAAATACTTTTACTACCTCTTTTTTAAGCATGTTCTGGAACAAGTATGCATAAAATAATCTAGCACTTACTTAACTTACCAGTATTTACTTACTAGCAAGCATTTTCTTAATTTTCCAGCAAATGTTGAATTATACATGAATAAAACCAAGCATGTTGCTTAAGATTTACCAAGCCAAGTCTCAGTAGCTTGAAGTTTGTTCTGTGACGAGTCAGCGTTGCCTTCTATTTGATTTGTGAATATCCGATGCAGGAAACTCTATAAACCTAGACGCATTGTGACGTACGTGCATGTAAACATTTGTACAGATTTAATGAAGAAAATGTTGTATCAATTTCGAACACTTTCTTGGACGAAAGTGACGAGACACGTGGTGGTGCGTTATCATCAAAGGAACGAATGCAGATATTCCTTCGCTCTGTTGGTGATCCGGGTTTCCCAAGTTGGGATAGGAGAAGATGCGGGAGTGCATCAAAGTTATATAGGACCATTGATTTCTTCAGTCGGAAAATTTTTCAAAAAGCACATCAGTGGATAAAATTTCCGTCACAGCTTGTAATTTTGCTGCTTTCACTGACGGAGTTTGTGACTTACTTAATAAAACTAGTAATTGTTGGATCATGGAAATAAAGTGATAATTCAGTTTCTACATCAGTTTCTGAAATATTTGACATAGTATAGCCTGAATAAGCACTTCACAAGACCAAAACAAACTGTAATCACTAAAACACAACGGTTTCAGATAAGCTTAACCTCTTACCGGCAACCAGCATGCTTTCGGGACCAGCAAATGCTAGTTAGATTATTCTAAGAAATCAGCATATGCTGGAAAAACTTGTAGCACTTTCTGGTCAGTACAAGCAAAAGATTATTCATATCAATTTAAGCAAATGCTATTACTTGCTGATGTCATTTGTTTTTACTTATTGCTTGTACTTGTACTATGTTCTATATTTTTATGCATACATCTCATTGGGAAAATATTTGTTATTTGATTTCGTGAAAATTAATTAAAAACAAACTCAGAAACCTATTCTGTTGAATCCCGTTATTGGGTTAGCTGACTTTCGTTAAATTTGAATATTCATGCCTAAATAATATAAGCACAGATTAAGATTTTGAAAAATCTATTATATTAGACCCCATAACTCAAAAAAAAATTATCTAGAACAATGGGACGTATGAATAAAATCTAGCAAATGCTTTTACTACCTCTTTTTTAAGCATGTTCTGGAACAAGTATGCATAAAATAATCTAGCACTTACTTAACTTATCATATTTACTTACTAGCAAGCATTTTCTTAATTTTCCAGCGAATGTTGAATTATACATGAATAAAACCAAGCATGTGCTAGTAAAGTGTAAGCATTTGCTTAAAATTTACCAAGCCAAGTCTCAGTAGCTTGAAGTTTGTTCTGTGACGAGTCAGTGTTGCCTTCTATTTGATTTAATGGCGCAAATTGTGAATATCCGATGCCGGAAACTCTATAAACCTAGACGGCATTGTGACGTACGTGCATATAAACATTTGTACAGATTTAATGAAGAAAATGTTGAATTAATTTCGAACACTTTCTTGGACGAAAGTGACGAGACACGTGGTGGTGCGTTATCATCAAAGGAACGAATGCAGATATTTCTTCGCTTTGTTGGTGATCCG
>JAAEAF010004316.1:0-23555 GCA_011037195.1 Triatoma infestans
CCGAAATTTCTATCGGACATCTGTCAAAACATTTTTTCTTACGGAACTTAGTAATTGTGCCCCAAAACTCTGAAGGATTATTGACATCTCTAATTGCATTTTTAATCTCATTAAAATAAGAAATTTTATTGTTTTTAATAACAGTTCTGTACTTTTTCTTCAAACTAATATATTCAATTAAGGATGAATGAGTTTTACTTTTCCGATAAACTCTATATAACTTATTCAACTGTTTTTTAATTAAATGACATTCTTTAGTGTACCACTGTTTTTGATAATACTGTAAAAATTTCTATAGGTTTTATAACATATTAAATTAGATGAACGCATTGCATTCAACAAAGTTAAATACAAATTATTGTACAAGTCTTCAACGTTGTTACTATTAAAATAAATATTAGGACTGTTTTCTAAATGATTGTAAAAATCTAATAAGTTTCCTACATTTCTACTTATAACATGTTTACTCCTAATAGAGTAAAAACTTTCTGAATTATTTTCTTGAAGCGTTAGTTCATTTAAAAATAATTTTAATGTACAGGAACAGTGGTCAGAAAAATCTGAAATATTTTCTATTAATAAATCGTAAATAATGTAAATTGAACCCATAGTAACCCATACATAGTCCACTGTACTTGAACCCAGTTTCGAAAGGTAAGTGTAATTGGAAGGTGTATCACTATAAGTACGCCCATTACATACAACAAAACCAAACTCTTCCATAATATTAACTAAATTTACTCCCCTATCATTAATCATGTCATCAATAGCATATCTGATTCCATTTAAATTAGACCCTTCAAACATTTCTTCCTCTAAACAATTTAATGAACCAATACGTGAAGTCAGTTCTAAAACGACCAAATGACATATAGGATTCATGCATATTTTACATTTAGCATAAAAACTCTTAGTAAAAAATGATTTTCTAAATGTAAAATATGCATTACACACTCCATTAACTAACGATTAACAATATATTTTTCTGCATTGCACAGATTATAAACAAAAAAAAATATACCAGCCAGCAATTTGCCACAGTCTACCTTAAATCAATTTTCAATAAAACACGTGCAACTTGGTTTGCCAAAATAGATCACATTATCTGTAATCATCTACCAATATCAACCACTAACGTTAATTTCGAAACATATAAAAATGAAGAACAAAATACAGATGATTAAAAAAACCAATAAAAAAATTTTTGGAAATTACAAATATATAAAAAAATTAAATACGACAAAAGTACCATCAGTGTATGCACAGTAATTTTAAAATCACCAATTACCATTTGAGGTGAGCATTATTTGTGGATAATAATTTGTTTCAGTATATTTATGTATTTAAAAAAATTCTTTTCTTTATATATTTTGAATATTCATACTTAACTACATTGTAAAATAATGTTTTCATACTGCAGACATTTAAAACATAACATAATGTTTTTTTCAAACCTTTTTGATAATGGCACGGATTAGTGCCGAAACGTAAAAGTGAAACATAGTTACGACGAATGCTTCTTAAATCAAGAACATAATAAAAAGGATTCTGGCTGTAAATTTGGTTCTTCTTTATAACCCAATCAACAACATAATAATAATTTTTAATGCAGAATATCCAAGACTCCAATTTACTTTTGATGTCCTTGAAAGACTATTGATGATTTGCATTACCCAATCCGTGATATATTTAATATGACTATCCCAATTAAATTTTCTATTTATTATAACTCCTAAATATTTCAGTTCAGAAACAACTTCAATTTTTTCTCCGTTTAAATAAATTGATATCTAATTTAATGATCTCTTCTGTGTAGTTTGCAGCACCTTGGATTTCTCTCCACTGAAACTTATTTTTCTTCCCTTGCCCAGTCTGCTACAAATAGAAGAGCTTCATTAGCTCTCATCTGTACATCCAAGTAGTTTTTTCATCTTGTCATCAATAAAAAATCATCAGCGAACGCAATAGAAGAGCAGTTAGATAAAAGTGTCAGTTTTAAAAAAGAATCATACAAAATATTCCACAAACCTAGCCCGCAGCATGAGCCTTGGGGCACCCTTTGGTATCATTGACTGTACAGGTGTAATTATGAGTTATTATGATTGCTTTAAGATCTTTAAAATAGTTTCTTGTCAGATTGAAAAGATTTTCTGGCAGTCAAAGTTTCGGAGCCGTTTTATTATTTCAGGCCACCAAGCAGCATTAAAAGCAGCTTTGACATCTAGAGATATAAGCAGAACCTCTTGCTTCTTCTGCAGAGCCTGAGAAACAAACTTTTCAACATAAGATAGGGCGTCTATGGTACCTTTCTGTGGAGTAAATCCAAACTGCCTTTGACTTAGACGTTTAGTAGTTCTTAAGAAGTGCATGACACGATTTATAAGTAATTTTTGAGGCCACTATACATGAAGCCTCATAGGATATTGTTCTGTACCCTTTAATCATTCTGATAGCCATAAGACGTTGGCACCTTTCAATCTTTATAGGGTTTTTCTTTTTCTTCAAATCATTAATCCAAATAGGAATAGCATAAGTGAGCAATGGCATAAATGCGCTGTCGTAAATAATTTTTAATGCAGAATATCCAAGACCCCAATGCACTTTTGCCGTCCTTGAAAGACTATTGATGATTTGCATTACCCGATCCGTGATATATTTAATATGACTATCCCAATTAAATTTTCTATTTATTATAACTTCTAAATATTTCAGTTCGGAAACAACTTCAATTTTTTCTCCGTTTAAATAAATTGATATCTCATTTAATGATGTCTTCCGTGTAGTTTGCAGCACCTTGGATTTCTCTCCACTGAAACTTATTTTTCTTCCCTTGCCCAGTCTGCTACAAATAGAAGAGCTTCATTAGCTCTCATCTGTACATCCAAGTAGTTTTTTCCTCTTGTCATCAATAAAAAATCATCAGCGAAGAGCAGTTAGATGGAAGTGTTAGTTTTAAAAGAGAATCATACAAAATATTCCACAAACCTGGCCCGCAGCATGAGCCTTTCGGGGCACCCTTTGGTAACATCGACTGTACAGGTGTAATTATGAGTTATTATGGTTGCTTTACGATCTTTAAAATAGTGTCTTGTCAGATTGAACAGATTTCTTGGGCAGTCAAAGTTTCGGAGCTGTTTCATTATTTCAGGCCAGAAGCAGCATCAAAAGCAGCTTTGACATCTAGAGATATAAGCAGAACCTCTTGCTTCTTCTGCAGAGCCTGAGAAACAAACTTTTCAACATAAGATAGGGCGTCTATGGTACCTTTCTGTGGAGTAAATCCAAACTGCCTTTGACTTAGACGTTTAGTAGTTCTTAAGAAGTGCATGACACGATTTATAAGTAATTTTTCTAGAATCTTGCCACAGATGGGGAGAAGACTTATTGGACGAAATTTATACGCTTTTCTGGAGTTCTCTTTTCCAGACTTACTTAGTAAAATGACCTCTGCTTCCTTCCAGTTTTTCGGGAATATTCCCGATTTTAAGCAGCAGATGTACATACTTGTGAAGAGAATCGGATATCAATTAAATAGATTTATAATTATGTCACTTGTCTATCCATCCAGTCCAGGAAATTTCTTAGGGTTGAAATCTTTGATTACATTGTAAATTTCTAGTTCTGAGAAATCTAGATCATTTTCGGAGAAGATATTGGAATACTTTCTTTTCTTAGTAATTCATGTTGTTTAAATCATCAGATACATCATCATTAGGAAAAAAAGTTTCCATTAATGTATTTAATGTTTCCTGCATTGTTTCTGTCACTGAACCATCGTTTTTCTCAATAGTAGAAAATACTGCTGCTTTCTTCAACTTTCCTACTGCTACTTTGTTCACAGCACCCCATGGATAAGGAGCAGTAATGTTACTACAGTAGTTTTTCCAGGAGTCTAATTTCGCTTCATGTATTTTTTCCTGATATTGTTTTTTCTGTATTTGATATTTGTTCTTTCTAGTTTCTCTAAGATAATTGTTGTTTTAAGTGCGTTGATAGTACCTTCTTAGCCGATTTGTGGTTTGTCTTATTTGAGACAATTCTCTTGTCCACCAGTTATCAGTTTTATGATTTGTTTTTTCATATTTGACTTTTTTAATTGGCATAGATCTTTTACATGATGTAATTATTATTTTTTATAGAATCCCAACTTTCTAACAGTCTATGATTACCAAAAATATTTGTGAAATTTATTTCTTTATCATCGAAATTAAAATGTATGCCAAATTCTCGCTTTAGACAATTTTCGAATACCTGATAAAATTTTTCCCAATTAGTACTTGTAGTAATAAATTTTGTACGGCTAAATTAATCAGTAACATGAGGACAGTTATTATTATTGCAGCACCCGCTCTAACGGTTACGTCGCCCCGGACAAAAAGACAAATTGCCCCCCCTTAAGAATATATACACTACCGGTCAGATGTTTGGGATCAGTTGAAAAATTGGGCCTTGAACTACTTCACTATAGTCGATCGGGTCCAATTGATATGCTTAAAGTTGCTCTTAAATCTGCCACAACAAGTCCCCAATAGTTTCGTTCCATGGAAGATGAATGACGGCAAGTGAAAACCAAGATTAAAACTTTGTATAAATCTGTAAGATTCTGGCTGAAGATTCTATCGATGTAATACAGCTCACCTCTGAAGATATGCTATAGAAGACTTGTGAAACTTTTGGATGGTTCTGACATTCCTTTAACTGAGGGGCTCTTGTGAGAGAAATGCTTTATTCTATAGGAGTGCAGGACATCTGGGAGCCGCAGCATGCTGTCGTGGTCTCTAATAACTTAAAAAATCTTTCTCTAAACTGAAGTAAATCAATGAAGTACTTAACTCTTCATATGACATCCACTATAGATTGATAAGTTCCTTGGCTAATGGGAGTTTATGTGTAAATATTAGGTGCAATATCATTAAATCCAGATTGATAGCTCAAATTAGAGTAGCTAGTGATCGTCACCCCAGGATTTTTTATAATGGATTAGCCCATTTATTTGAACCTAAAAGAGTTGCTTTACTTATGCGGTGGGCAAAAATGATGATATTATGCATATTTTGGAATAAGGGCTTATTATAAATGTTTGAGAAGGAGGTTGTTAGGAAGGAGGCTTTGTAGGAAAGATATACATAGGTTTGAAAAGCTATTGTATCATTATTTAATACCTATGAGGAGATGCCTCAAGCTCCTTCCCTAAAATAATTTGTATAAATGAATAAAATCTATTTAAATCATTGTTACTATCTACTTTATTAATCAAGTATTTAATATTATTTTATTACTTTGAAGATTAAGCTGTAATGTTTCTTCTTGTAACGTTTGTATTTTTTGTTCAGCTTTCAGCAGAGGTCAATCTCATGCTATAGAAAAGTATAGTTTCTTTAGGCATTACATAAATAAATATTGGATGAAATTTCTCAAGAAATGTTTCAAGCTACTGGACCAAACATTTCAAGAGATTTTGAAGCAGCTTTCAAAAATATATTAAATACAATATTCAATCAAATACTAACAAATGAAATTAGCTCGTAAATTTTATTGACAAGATTTAGATAAAAGTTCTTGAACTGTATGTTAAATGCTCATAAAAATAATGATTATATAGGATGGATTTCTATTTGAATATATCCTTCAATAGTCTTAAAATTCTTATTTCAGCATTGTATCTAAGTTATTACATACGATAATATTAATATTCGCAGCCACAACTTCTAGCTGAAAAACAAATGTAAAAAATCTGAACCCTCTCATGAAAAAGAAAGGAGGGAAAAATATCATATCAAGCATTATTCCAAAAAAATATCTTGGCAAATAATATGCCAAGAATTATCTTAATAGTTTGGGAAAGAAATATAATGTAGAAAAAAAATAAATATTGGAATTTTATTAATATATATTAGCAGTCTAAAAATGGAGTGTAAGCTTTTTTTTCAATTATAATGTAACTGTATGTAATTTTTTCAGTTTTTGTGATTTTCTCCATAAAAACGTCGACGAATTTTATTAAATTTGGTATACTAATTATAAAGTTTGTCGCTTACAATTTTGAAAACTGGAGTAAGAGAAATTTGTGTGAGTGTTTCACACCAGATTTCTTTTGTTTTCTAATTAATAAAGTAACTAATTGAAATTAGTGTATTTGTAGTTACAAAAATGGCCACCAGATAACAACACCTACTGAGAAATCAGTTTTATTTATGGTTATATAGTTTGTCACTAGGTGTCACTACTTTCTAGTTTTTTTGGGGGGGAGTCCATTAAGCTAACCGGCACTCCTAAAGACACATTTTAAACTATTGTAAATTTTTACATCAGAGGATGGCGCTGTGATCGGGTGGCGAATTTTGGAACTACAATTCGGTATATCTATAAGCATATGCTTTCTAGCGGCAATTATTTGAACTACTACAAATTCTAGATTAGGAAAGTGCTGTTACCTGGCGGTGAATTCAGAAACGTTACTTTTATTCGTTTTTAACTATTTTTCTTTTTTTATTTCAACTAAAATGTAAAATATGAATTTTTTTTGTTTGTTTTATAAGAATAGGAATACACTTCTAATTTTTTAGTATGGACTTCATTTACAACAATTATATTCTTAAAGCAGTGAGAAAAAAGAAAAAACTTTATATTTGTTTCTTAGCCTATCTTTTTTTGTCTTTTAATAATTATTCAATTATTTGTTAAAGGGGGCTAATTGTGACTCTAAAATTAATTAAGTTATTTTCTCTCTTATTAAGTTGCATGTATTTGTTATATTTAATACCGAGTTAAAATATTCTTCTAAATAATTGTAAATTGTGTTCTATCCCGAGACTTGAATTGTCCTGCAAATCGCCGTCACAAGCATTCTCCTGGATTGATAGAGAGCTTTATATCATACAATGCAATCTTATTTAGGTAAATAGTATAATCCTCACCTCTTTTATTTATCTGTAATACATTTCCACTAACCGATTATTTGCAAATGAATTATACAATAAAGGAATGAAGGGTGATTGTTTTATACCAAATTTTTTTTTCCAAAATCGCGGCAGGACTAAATAAATTTAGGGATGTCAAATCTAGACTATGGAGGGAAAATGCAGATTTTGTCAACAGAGCATCATTTTGATTAGGAACATAATTTTTTCTTGTACAACCTTGATTTGAATCTTATTTTTCGCATTATTTGTTTGTCTCAAAAGTTTTATTTTCCGGACTTCATCATTCATCAGTTATTTTAGTGATACTTTAGAGAAAGCATATTGCTATTGTTCCTTCAGAAAAATGTGATAAATAAAAGTGATAAGAATTTATATGTATAGATAGTATTCAACGTTTAAAGAAAATCGTTGCAGCCAATTTGGAGAAAATCACGAAAAAGTGGAAAAAAAAATTCTGTAAATTCGCATTGTCGGATGGATTTTGCCGTCTGTGCAATCCAAAAAGTGAATTCTGGCAAATTGAATTAATTAGCTGGTTTTGTTCTTAATTTGTTTGCAAAGTTAAGCCTTTGCTTTGCACTTCTATGGCTAGTTGCAGCGCTCGCTCTAGCGGTTACGTCGCCCCGGACAAAAGACAAATTGTTGCCCCATCATACATATATATACACTACCGATCAGAAGTTTGGGATCAGCAAAAAAAATTTAGTTACTTACCGAAATTCTTTAAAGAAAAATATAGTTTCATTGTAATAAGAATTTTCCAGTAATGTGATTTATGCATAATACCTCCCCCATTTAAATGGCACCTTATAAAATAAATATTTTATTAACATAATATACCTCGAAGAATACCTTTATACGCTCGGAGCCCTTCTGCGGTTGCCCAGGAGCCTCATTCACTGTTCTATCAAGGAATGGATAGAAGACCAGCATCTACGATGGTGGGAAAGAACGCCAGGACAGAGGCAGGCTAAACTCTTTGTTAAGACATTTAACTACATTTACCCGGGATCTACTGAGCCATAGCTGAAGGAAGAAACCCCGGCACATGTCCTTTGTGTATGTGTTGGCCTGGCGAGGACAAGGTTTCTTTAACTGGGGACTAGCAATCCCGAAGCCTTGAGCTTCATGACGGAGACACTTTCAGTTTTGCTAGGCCTGATTAAGAGGGCGAAGCTGAGGGGTGTCATACCCAGGGGATACACAAAAGACCTCTCAATGAAAGTCGCAGTGGAATGAGGCGTGGCCCTCCCCCATTCAATTTAACATAGTATACACTTTGCCCTTTGAGAAACAATTTACCTCTTGGATTTATTAGTAATTCATAGTTTCTTTTAAATTATTGATTCTGTTTATAGATTAGGAGTTTGTATTGTTTGTCAACAAATCATTATTTACTTACTTTTTATTCAATTGGGATTAGTTCACTCCTTGGGCTTCACGGTTTACGAGTATCCCAATCTTACGTTGGAATCTTCCCTTCCAGTTTTTCGGGAATATTCCCGATTTAAGGCAGCAGATTTACATACTTGTGAAGAGAATCGGATATCTATTAAATAGATTTATAATTATGTCACTTGTCAATCCGTCCAGTCCAGGAGATTTCTTAGGGTTGAAATCTTTGATTACATTGTAAATTTCTAGTTCTGGAAAAATCTAGATCATTTTCGGAGCAGATATTAGAATACATTTCTTTTCTTAGTAATTCATGTTGTTGTAGATCATCAAAATGTTTCCATTAATGTATTTAATGTTTCCCGCATTGTTTCCGTCATTGAACCATCGTTTTTCTCAATAGTAGAAAATACTGCTGCTTTCTTCAACTTTCCTACTGCTACTTTGTTCACAGCACTCCATGGATTAGGAGCAGTGATGTTACTACAGTAGTTTTTCCAGGAGTCTAATTAGCTTCATGTAATTTTTCCTGATATTTTTTTTTCTGTATTTGATATTTGTTCTTTCTAGTTTCTCTAAGATAATTGTTGTTTTAAGTGCGTTGATACTGCCTTCTTAGCCGATTTGTGGTTTGTCGTATTTGAGACAATTCTCTTGTCCACCAGTTAACAGTTTTATGATTAGTTTTTTCATATTTGACTTTTTTAATTGGCATAGATCTTTTACATGATGTAATTATTATTTTTTTATAGAATCCCAACTTTTTTTTCTAACAGTCTAAAAGTAAAGTAAAGTAATGTCTATTTTTTCAGGCGGGCTTAACGTCCAACTACCAATTCAGGTGTCTTGGACTGGGGCGGAAGCAACTACTTTACTATTAACATTTTTTATTAAGAATGTTGAGGCTGAAGTGAAGAGAGAGTATTTTTTAAAAATTCCAAAAACTGTTAAAGGGTGGGAGGGATAAAAAAAAATGTTTGTAGTGAGGCGCGGCAATTTTAAATTTGGAAGAACAAATTAGTGACGAATATTTAGGGTTAGAAAGTATTTTTAGCTTTAAGAGATAAACAATATAAATACGCTATGCACTATAAATTAGTAGCGAACGAAAAAATCGATTAGTGAAATTTGAGTAATTAACACAAGAATATTTTTCTCACACTTAAGCCAAAATGGGGCCCCGGACAAATGTCTGCGTTGCCCGCCCTAAGAGAGGGCTCTGATTATTGATATTAAAAGCAAGATAATGATGATCTGAGAGATTTTCCTCGTTACTAACTTTCCAATTTGTTACTAGCGGTGCTATCTGTTGAGTAGCTATTGTCAGATCTATACTGCTACTTCCCCGATTATTTTCAAAAGTAGGATTAGTAGTAAACTCATTTATTAAAATCAAATATTCACATAAAATAAAATCTTCTAGATGTCGACCTCTTTTATTAGTTATTTTATCGTTCCATGTAGTGGATCTTGTATTCATATCAGCTGATATAATAATTTTCTGATTTACTCCAATTTTGTCAATTATATTTTTGATTTTTGTGAGATCTGAGTTTATATCATTATTTATATCTAAATATACTGACAGACAATATAATTTGTGACCAACATAAGTGATTTCCACTACAACGATATCTTCATCTGATAACTCAGATAACAAGATGGCATCAGTGATTGAATTTTGTGTAACTATAGCCGCCTTCTTCCTATTATTTCCACTCTGAAATATTTTACAATTATAAATTCCTGTAACACGATTTTTTCTATTGTGAGGTTCTTGCAAAAACAATAAATCTATGTTACTTCTAACAATCTTTTCTGATAAAGCTTGTGTAGCTTTAATTGAGCCTAGTAAATTGACTTGTAAACACCTTAAAGTCAAACTACCATGTATCTTAAACTGATCAACAGCCATAGTCAATGTTTTCTTGTAACCTTCTCATTTTCAAAATAACAGATGGCCATGCTTTATCAAATGTTGAATGATTGCAATCTATTTTTCTTTCTGTTCGAGCATATTTATTAAATTGTACAGCTCACTGTCCGGTGATGGACAGTGTTGCCTGTAACGAGAGAACTCTGTTCAGAAGCCGGCAGTGCACTGAGAAGGCTCCGGGCGCAAATGACCACAGATGTTGAGACGCCTTAAATAAAAAAAAAATATATATATAAATTGATGTAGGGGGGGGGATTCGTTTCTATAGATTACATTTACAGAATTCAATTGAATTGACAATATTAATTATTAAAATTAATATGTTTAATGTGAATTCTCTTCTCTCTACTTTTATGATTGGCTTCGAAAATTGTAAAAGGGTTGGTGAGACGGGACTCAATCAGAGGTGAAATGCTTAAATCCGGCCCTAAGCATCTGGCATATCTTCCACGTTTCGCTTTAGGATCATAATAAACCATAATTAAGTGTCTGATAATTTAAGTGTTTTTTTTTATTTACATTTTTTCAAGTGCTCTTTTGTGATTAAATTTAAATGGCTTTTTCTGTATTACCAACTATCATAATGGGTACTAAGATGGAATATATCTTCCAATAAATTTTACTAATCCCACAAAACGTTTTACTTTTCTGGTTAAAAAGTGGATCTATAAAATTTACGATTGCTTTCAGCTTGCTTTCTGAGTCCTTATCAATAACTTTTTCTTTCAGCTTATGTTCTAAGGAAATAATTTCTTTTGTAAAAATTTACCTCTGCTTTTATTTAATGTAAAAAAAGTCATACACCTTGTTTTGTGCAAGTCCTAAAAATGTGACATCCTAAAAATGTCTGAATGCTCGAAACCGATTGATGATCGTTAATGAAGTAGACTATCATGGAGGAGGGAAAAATCAATGCTTTAGAGTTAAACAAAGTTTTTTATTGCTAATAAAATAATATTAATTTCTTTTCAAATTAATAAAATAAAAATAGTGTTTTGAAAGAAATTATACAAATTCCTTAACTTTAATTTCTGGAATTTCAATTTGACGAGCACCTTTTTCATCTTCTATCATCCATACACTGCCATTTTCACCTTTATCCAAACACTCCATGATGCCCTGTGCCACATTGTCAGCACTGAAAAGAAGGCAGAATAGTTTTCAAGAATATACTTATAAATTATTCTTGATAGCGAAAGCTACAACTAAATGGCGATAGAAACCACAGCACGCTGACCATGTGTCCCAAAATCGCCGTCTGACAGGACTTGCACTTAATGGGCTTTGGCGCCAAAAGTTTAGTTTAAGATTTTTATTTATAAATTATAATAAAAAAAAATAGTTGAATTTCTTAGTTTAAAGAATATCGTTGAAGCCGTTTTAGAGGAAACAACAGAAAACTGAAATGTACTTTTCAGTAAAAACGCACTTCCGGTTGTCCGATTTTCTTCAAACTCGGAATTTCAACAATATATTTAATTCTAATTAATATTGTTTAGATGACCGAATTGTCTAATTTACTAAAATAGGACTATAGAACAATCCGTAACCCTTCCCTCTCCAAAAGTACCCTTCAACGAATTTTCCCGGAGAAATGTTTCAATTAAAAGATATAGCTATTTGTATGTGTAGTTGATACGACAAATTTAAAGAAAATCGTCGGAGTCGTTTTTGAGAAAATCGCAAAAAGTAAAAAATAAAAACTAGGAAAGTGGTACTTTCGGTTGAGAAATTTTCACAAATAACGTACTGTTATAACCAATGTTGATACCTAAACGGAATATCAAGTTTCAACTTTCTACAGTTTTTCGTTTTTGAGCTATGCTGTTCACATATATACACATACACATACACACACACACACACAAACACGGACCATTTGCTAAAAGCCACTTTTTTGGACTCAGTGGAGCTCAAAACGGATATATCCGGTGAAAACCCGATATCGAAATTTGACAGAAATAATACTTCCTCTTACTAGGCGTAAGGAGAAAATAAAAAGTGTGGTTTTCACGAAAACGTCAAGCACTGAAAATATTTTGTTTTCTTTCTTATTGAGAATCATGGAATAATGAAGAAATAAAACAATTTAAATTATCCACACCAATATTTTAAACCAACAAATAAAATAAAATATCTGATTATAAATTATAGATTATATATTATACACTATAATATTATTGTAACCCAAGTCCAAATAAAAAAGAAAAGAACAAAATAATAATTAATTCAATCACATTATTGTTGATAATAATATTAAAACAATAAAATGCAAAATACTGTCACCGTAAACGTTCAGCACTCTTTCGCGGTTGTAATGTTCCATTCCTCCACTCATTAAAATGAAGGAGCCGTTACGTTACAGATTACCACCCTTGCAATAAAAACATTTTCAATATTAAAATAACCATTCATCACTGAACAAATTTTCAATAAATGTTGCTGTGATGTAGTCCAAACATTTGCAATACTTCATATTTTCGTGAAAATCTTTTCTTTCTTTTTTTAAATGAGTGACTTACCTTTGAAGAAGTTCAAATTTCCCAGCATAAAACGGTTTTACAAAATTTTCGTCGGAAAATATAAATTTCTTTTCTGAATTACGAAGACATTTAGTTCCTCCTGTAGCATGTGGGCACATTGTGATAAATTTAATTCCATGCAGCTGATATTGATGTTCAGTCTGGAAATACAAAAAAAAATACATTACAATAATTAGTCTAAATAAATTGCATTTGATTAATGTTTCTACTTACACCCATATCTCTAGTGAATTTAAGTACAGCTGCTTTGGTTGATGAATAAATTGGTATAACACGACACACACGAAACGCAGCAATGGAAGCCACATTGAGAACGATTCCTCCATTTCCTCCATGGTTCTTTCCCATGTACTGAACAGCCAATAGAGAGCCAGATATTGTCCCCTTCTGTGTAATAAACAAATTAAAGGAATCAGTCAGTGAACACTGTTTTTCCAGCTCGGCGGAACCAACTACAAGAAAATAAAGGAAGGTCAGTTTTCATTTATACAAGTTTAGAAACAGTTTGTATGCAATATTAGTCAATTTCAATTAAAGCTATAAAAAAAGATATTGCAGATACAATTTTTAATTTCGTATAAAAATGATCGGCTAAATGCGATTTCACTAAACTTGCTACAAGTTTTGATTTTGTAAAAGAACGGATTGTGTGTTTTTTTTTTATTATTAAATTAGGAGTGTTGCATTAATTCTGGTGTGAAACAAATCACACGGCTTTCTCATTTTGAATTTCTACAATCCAAATTGTAATTTTAACTTTCTCTTATTGTCATTTACTTCTCTTGCTTCTGGTAAGAGGAACACACGATAATAAGGTAAGGTAACCAGAGTACCCATCATGATGGAAGTTCACAAAATGGTTGCAACATTTCCTTGTAAAATCGGAGTTTGATTTGCACAGATATAAATGTATCACAAAATATGAATTATATGGCAAAAAGTCCTAATATAATATGTATAAAACACTTTATTATACATATTATATTAGGACTTTTTGCCATTTAATTTCAACAATCATATTTTTGTCCAGTAAAAAACTAAACTGAATGTATCACTTTTATTTGAACCATTTTTTCGAAAAAAATTATTTCATTCATATCTCAAATGTTACATTGGCGATCCCTTCTGGATTTCAGTTAATCACTTCCACTATAACCTACCTTGGGTAAGATGCAATATAACTCACACCGGCTCATTATTTATGTTAGGATGACCAGAGTAGTTTTTTTTAAAGAAAAAGAATTCTATATTTGTGTAAAGATATTTCCCATCTTCATTTTTTTTTTAAAAATAAAAATATATTCTTTGACTATTAGCGAGTACACAGCTAATAATTACGAAAACACATACTTACAACATTAACGTCAATAGATTTTCGCCAACCTTCTGGCGAATCGTCCCATATTCCTGCATTATTCACCAATATATCTATTTTTCCCCATTCTTTGATGGTCATTTCAAATGATTCTATAGACAAATAAATTCTGAAGATATTAAAACCGATTAAAACTTTTTTTCAATTTATCAGAAGTCATTTAAATAGAAATACTTTTAAAAGAAGTTTCATCGCTGACATCACATTTACAAAATATACAACTTCCAGAACCGTATGTTTTATTCAAATTGTTGCATAAATCCAATCCATCTTTTTCTTCTACATCTAAAATTGCAACCTACAAAACAAAATATAATTAAATTTGTTAGGCTAAAATAGAAATTACATTTATTATGCACAGACCATCTCATTCTGCCAGCTTATATTTATGGGTCCATACAATCATTTAATATAATGTTATGTACTATTATTATTCTACAACATGTCCATTAGAAACAAATAAGATATTTTAGTAACAACCACAACAATTAGTGTAGTTCGTGAAAATAGTTGAAACCTATGAGATGTTTTCACAAAAAATGATACGAAAAAAATCTAAATTTTATGAAGCAACCCATGAATATTGGAGGCTTGCCAACAAGAAAATATAGGAACACACAAACTGATGACAAAATTAGATTCTAACACTGCTGTTTGTCAGTAGCCAAGTTAGGAGCCGATTCGATGACAATATAACAGTCCTTGGCTGAATAAGGGTCTATGCACATTACAGGTCAATGTGATTAAAATTCTGCATTAAGACTTATTAGTAGTTATATGGAATGCTAAAACTATAAGGAATTGTCATGTCTGTATTACATTTCAACGCCTTCTTCCTAATATAAATAATTGTAGCTGCTTAAATTTTAACATTCAGATGTCATGGGTTTATTATACACTCTTTTGTCACGCCTTCTACAAATATTCCTCTTGACTTTGATGTACTACCTTTTTCAATGCTGGGTATTTCTCAATTTAAGAATTATGTTTTTGCTATAATTTTCGTTATTTCATCATGGCATCGATATGTTTGTATATGATACGAAGTTTGTCCTATGCCTCATAGCAACATCAGCTTCATACATTTAAATCTGACCACGAGAACATTTATTACTTGTAACTGAGCCGTAATGAGATGTTGGAGCAATATGAGGTAGCTGCCCCTATACTTTTACAATTGGAAGCCGTTTCTCTGATATTATATTAGGCTGGAATGTAGCAAAAGCAAACGACGAGTTAAATATACGGATTTCATTTCTGAAGGCTTTATCACAGAAAATTTATCGGGAATGGAGGCAATTCTGACAATTTCATTATACAAATTATTGCATCAACTCTTTTTACAAAATTCATCCATCTAAAATGTCGCATTACAATGTTGACAATTTTCAGCGTGTCGGACAATGAGAAGAAAATATGTGCAAAGGAATATGAAGATTAAAATAATTATTTATTGATAAATAATTTGTGTTAAAATAATTTTATGGCATAATCAATGTTGCATGGCATTACTGCTTAACTTAGGGGCCTCACTAGAACTTATTGTACCTAAGTTCTATTTCCTATTTTGCCGGAGAAATTTTTCAACAAAAAGAGATAGGCTATCTTATTTGCAGTTAGCACAATCATAATTTAATGAAAATCGTAAGAACTCGTAATTTCAAAAACTGTAATCGCACTTTCATTTAATCGATATTCTTCAATTTTAGAATTCCAGCAGTGCTTTAAGGTTACTTAATATTTTTAGGTGTAAAAGGATACATTTTACTGAAGTGATAGTTTACCAGGAAAGCCTGAAGTTGCTGCCTGACATTTCTTTTATTACAGATTTAAAAGCATATGGTTGGATGGAAGAAAACCGCGGAGAATTGAAAATAGAAAAAAATTTTGCACTTGCAGTTCATGACCAAAACCTTATAGTCAGATGCAGTAGTAGCACATAAACAGAATACCAAGTTGAGCCCCCTGAGATATTTTGTTCACACATAATCTCTAAAAACATGGTTCACATTATCAGAAGACAGGTATTTCCGGTGATAACTCATAATCGAAAATCTGACACGCTCACAATACTGTCTCTCACAGCATTAAGTGAAATTGAAAGTGAAAATACTGAATTTTAAGAAAAAAATTTCAAATTTCACAATGAATTAAAAGATAAAATCATATTAATGGCTATCGTGATAACTGATAATTGAGATACGATGAGCTTTGATAAAGCAATCCTAATCTTAATGAGATGAGTAATGTGATAAGAGACATTATTTGGAATAAGAGAAATAATAATAAGAATTATTAACTCCTTAATTTTCCATTCATAAGCGATAATTTTTCATTTATATTACAAATAAAAACGTTTATTACCTTATAATTCTGTGCAGCCAATTTTTGGCATAAATGATTTCCTATACCAGAACTGCCACCAGTTACTATAGCT
Source organism: Triatoma infestans (assembly GCA_011037195.1). Taxonomy (NCBI): domain Eukaryota; kingdom Metazoa; phylum Arthropoda; class Insecta; order Hemiptera; family Reduviidae; genus Triatoma; species Triatoma infestans. Next base: position 16,610 of record JAAEAF010004316.1, read on the forward strand.
ACCTTCATATTGTGCTAAAAATTTTAGAATATGTTATAGTACTAAGCACTTTTAATATTAAGACGTTACTTCTATACTTTAAACAAGATCGCTCGTTGTATCAGTGTTGGGAAAGTTATCTGCAAACTCTATATTATCATGGACCTGTTATATAAGGGTTTTAGAGTGGGAGAAACTAGCGACGGAGCCCAAATATTGAGAGAATCTTTGCTTTGTTTATTTAGTATATACCATATTTACATTAGTGGGGCCTTGTTTCTTTATTGTTTTGTTCATTTAGCTTTTATTCTATTTACAAATTTATACTTAAGAACAATATTTGTCAACATATCTTTTAGAATTCTTATATTAATAGTTAATTTTATTTGATTCATGCTTAAAGATAAAAGATCTGCATAAAAACAAACAAATTTCACTTAGTGCAACAATTATGATGCTTACTGCAATGATTTTTGGCTGGCAGATTTTCTTCTTACAGAATGTTTTGTAAACATTTGATTAAGTAAACTTTCTTCATAGGGGCTGAACCGGTTTGTGAGACAAGGAAAGATCTGAGATGTGCATTAGTCTGAAGATAAAAATAGTCTTCTTATGATATCAAGTTTCGTCACAGAGCATTGTAGGCTCAAGGAGGACCTGAGAAAATTTGAGCCTAATAAATGATATTCAGACTTGAAGATTCTGTCGAGAAATAGAGAAGACTCCAATATATGATGCGACACTACCATACAGAGGTCTTAGAATCCTGGAATCTATTAGGTGTTGGTGTTCCTTGAATCTTCCTAGATTCTTTGATTCTCCAGGGAATTTAATCTGGGAGGTGTACTATAGGTTGAGATTCTCAAACTGGCATTTGTAGGGGGATCTAATCAACTTCTTCTGGTTGTATTGTACTCTACTCGTTTCAAAAATTAAAAAAATAATATTCTTATTTGAAACACTCTCACCATTTTTTCTTTCTCCTCTTGGTAGTGCCTAATCACAATACCAAGAGTCAACTTTCTGCGACATTTTATTTTTGAGGTATTCTGAATCACACATCTATACAGACCAGGCTGTCTTGTTCGTGGTCTCTTCTTTCTCTTCTTATCTAGGTGTAGTTGAAGTATAGGGTTTACTCACTCCCAGGAATATTGATTACTGGGAGGAATTGTGTGAGGTATACGACACTTAGATCTTTCTGTAGGATTGGTGGCATTGTTTAGGCCGTTGCTTTGTAAAAAACAAAAATCACCTTCTCCAAATTTTTTGAAACAGATCTGTGCTGCCCTTGATCTTTACATACCCCTTCTCTATCTACTGGCTTCAATAGTACCATTTTGTCTATAAGAGCCGAAGATAGTGCACTAGATCTGCAGCGTGAGCTTTTTGTTGAAGAAGGTATGGTTGTGTTTTAATACTTATGGATTAATAATAGTAAATTTTTATGTATATATGTTATCTATTACATAATAGATAACAGTGCTATAACTTCTTAGTGGCACAATTTTATAATATTCCTTTATAATTTACTCAATTTGCAATTTTTTTTTTTTTATCAAAACACACTACAAGGGTACCTGAGCTCGCGCTCATCCCAGCCCGCAAATTATTCATCCATCGCAATCGACTTTACTATAAACAGAACTGTTTCTATGTATACATAATCATTAAATTAACGAGGGATGGGCACCCGAAAGTGCACTGTCGAAAGAAAATCGTCGGAGTCGTTTTTGAAAAAATCGCAAAAAGTAAAAAATAAAAACTAGGAATGTGGTACTTTCGGTTGAGAAATTTTCACAAATAACGTACTGTTATATCTAATGTTGATATCTAAACGGAATATTAAGTTTCAACTTTCTACAGTTTTTCGTTTTTGAGCTATGCTGTTCTCATACATATATACACACACACACACACACACACACACACACATGGACCATTTGCTGAAAACCACTTTTTTGGACTCAGGGGAGCTCAAAACGGATATTTCCGGTGAAAACCCGATATCGAAATTTGACAGAAATAATACCACCTCTTACTAGGGGTAAGAGAAAGTAAAATGAGTGGTTTTCACGAAAATGTCAAGCATTGAAAATGTTTTATGAATATTTTTGCGAATAATGGAATAATGAAGAAATAAAACAATTTAAATTATACACTCCAATATTTTAAACCAACAAATAAAATAAAATATCTGATTATAAATATAGACTATACACTATAATATTATTGTAACACTAGTCCAAATAATAATTAATTCAATCACATGATTTTTGACAATAATATTAAAATAATAAAATGCAGGATTGTCAGTTACTGTCACCGTAAACCTAAGGCACTCTTTCGCGATTGAAATGTTCCATTACTCCACTCTTTAAAATGAAGGTGCCGTTACGTTAGAAAACAGATTACCACCCACGCAATAAAAAATTTTCAATATTAAAATAACCATTCATCACTAAACAAATTTTCAATAAATGTTGCTATGATGTAGTCCAAACAGTTTCACTGCTTACTACATTTGCAAAACTTCATATTTTCGTGAAAATCTTTTTCTTTATTATTATTTTAATAATGAGTGACTTACCTTTGAAGAAGTTCAAATTTCCCAGCATAAAACGGTTTTACAAAATTTTCGTCGGAAAATATAAATTTCTTTTCTGAATTACGATGAAACTTACTTCCTCCTGTAGCATATGGGCACATTGTGACAAATTTGATTCCATGCAGCTGATATTGATGTTTAGTCTGGAAATAAAAAAAAAATACATTACAATAATTAGTCTAAATAAACTGTATTTGATTAATGTTTCTACTTACACCCATATCACTAGTGTATTTAGATACAGCTGCTTTGGTTGATGAATAAATTGTTATAACACGGCACACATGAAACTCAACAATGGAAGCCACATTGAGAACGATTCCTCCATTTCCTGCATTGTTCTTTCCCATGTACTGAATAGCCAATAGAACGCATTGTTTTTTTTTTTTAAATTAGGAGTGTTGCATTAATTCTGGTGTGAAACAAATCACACGGCTTTCCCATTTTAAATTCCTACAATCCAAATTGTAATTTTAACTTTCTCCTATTGTTATTTACTTTCTGTTGCTTCTGGTAAGAGGAACACATGATAATAAGGTAAGGTAACAAGAAAATGGTTGCAACGATTTCCTTGTAAAATCGGAGTGTGATTTGTACAGATATGGCAAAAATCCTAATATAATATGTATAAAACACTTTCAGGAATTTTGCCATTTAATTTTAACAATCATATTTTTGTCCAATAAACAAAACTAAACTGAATGTATCACTTTTATTTGAACCATTTTTTCGAAAAAAATGATTTCATTCATATCTCAAATGTTACACAGGCGATCCCTACTGGATTTCAGTTAAACACTTCCACTATAACCTAGCTTGGGTAAGATGCTATGTAACTCCCACCAGCTCATTATTTATGTTAGGATGAAGTAAAAATATCCCAAATTTTAAGAAAACAAGTTGTAAATTTTATAATACAGTATTAACTGCAGTTGGAGTAATTCGTCTGTATGTTTCACACCACATATTTATCATGATGATGAATACAATTTCAGAAAATAGGATCATTGGTACTTAAGGAATGCACAAAGTAAATAATTTTAAAATGGTTTAAAAATCGTCAGGCCTTAAAATGATAAAGTGTTATAGGGCAATGACCAGAGTAATTTTTTTAATGATAAAGAATTCTATATTTGTCCTACTATTATATATTGCTGTATTAACATCTCCTTATAAATAATTTTAATTATGAGACTTTACTATCAAGGTAATAATTTAAAATATTACTTTTATCACTAGTACAATATCTTATTTTTTGTTCAAATTGTTTACAAACTGTTATTATATTAAATTTATATTAGTCATAAAGATATTTCACACCTTCATTTTTATTTTTAAAATAAAAATATATTCTTTGACTATTAGCAAGTCTACAGCTAATAATTATGAAAATACATACTTACAACATTAACGTCAATAGATTTGCTTTTGCTACATTCCAGGCTAATATAATATCAGAGAAGCGGCATCCAATAGTAAAAGTATAGGGGAAGGTACCTCATATTGCTCCAACATCTCTTTACGGCTCAGTTACAAGTAATAAATGTTCTTGTGGTCAGATTTAAATGTATGAAGCTGATGATGCTATGAGGCATAGGACAAACTTCGTATCATACACTAACATATCGATGCCATGATGAAATAATGAAAATTATAGCAAAAACATAATCCTTACATTGAGAAATACAAAGACTGAAAAAGGTAGTACATCAAAATCAAGAGGAATATTTGTAGAAGGCTTGACAAAAGAGTGTATAATAACCCATAACATTTGAATGTTAAAATTTTAGCAGCTACAATTATTTATATTAGGAAGAAGGCGTTGAAATGTAATACAGACATGACAATTCCTTATAGTTTTAGCATTCCATATAACTACTAATAGGTCTTAACGCAGAGTTTTAATCACATTGACCTATAATGTGCATAGACCCTTATCCAGCCATGGACTGTTATATTGTCATCGAATCGGCTCCTAACATTGCTACTGACAAACAGCAGTGTTAGAATCTAAATTTGTCATAAGTTTGCGTGTTCCTATACTTTCTTGTTGGCAAATCTCCAATATTCATGGGTTGCTTCATAAAATTTAGATTCTTTTGGTATCATTTTTTGTGAGGACATCTCATAGGTTGCAACTATTTTCACAAACTACACTAATTATTGTGGTTGTTACTAAAATATCTTAGTTGTTTGCAATTGACATGCTATAGAATAATAATAGTACATAACATTATATTAAATGATTGTATGGACCCATATATGTAAGCTGTCAGAATAAGATGGTCTGTGCATAACACATATAAGTTCTATTTCAGCCTAACAAATTTAAATATATTTTGTTTTGTAGGTTGCAATTTTAGATGTAGAAGAAAAAGATGGATTGGATTTATGCAACAATTTGAATAAAACATACGGTTCTGGAAGTTGTATATTTTGTAAATGTGATGTCAGCGATGAAACTTCTTTTAAAAGTATTTCTATTTAAATGACTTCCGATAAATTTAAAAAAAGTTTTAATGGGTTTAATATCTTCAGAATTTATTTGTCTATAGAATCATTTGAAATGACCATCAAAGAATGGGGGAAAATAGATATATTGATGAATAATGCAGGATTATGGGACGATTCACCAGAAGGTTGGCGAAAATCTATTGACGTTAATGTTGTAAGTATGTGTTTTCGTAATTATTAGCTGTGGACTCGCTAATATTCAAAGAAAATATTTTTATTTTAAAAATAAAATTGAAGGTATGAAATATCGTTATGACTAATATAAATTTAATACAATTATGGTGTGCGAACTATTTGAACAAAAAAATTAGATAATATAATATTTTAAATTATTACCTTGATAGTAAAGTGCCATACTTAAAATTATTTATAAGGAGATGTTTATACAGCAATATACAGTAGTAGGACAAATATAGAATGCTTTTTCTTTAAAAAAAACTACTCTCGTCATTGCCCTGTACGTCCTAAGATAAATAATGAGCCGGTGTGAGTTATATTGCATCTTACCCTAGGTAGGTTATAGTGCAAGTGATTAACTGAAATCCAGAAGGGATCGCCAATGTAACATTTGAAATCATTTTTTTCGAAAAAATGGTTCAAATAAAAGTGATACATTCAGTTTAGTTTTTTATTGGACAAAAATATGATTGTTGAAATTAAATGGCAAAAAGTCCTAATATAATATGTATAATAAAGTGTTTTATACATATTATATTAGGATTTTTGCCATATAATTCATATTTTGTGATACATTTATATCTGTGCAAATCAAACTCCGATTTTACAAGGAAATGTTGCAACCATTTTGTGAACTTCCATCATGATGGGTACTCTTGTTACCTTACCTTATTAACATGTGTTCCTCTTACCAGAAGCAACAGAAAGTAAATGACAATAAGAGAAAGTTAAAATTACAATTTGGATTGTAGAAATTCAAAATGAGAAAGCAGTGTGATTTGTTTCACACCAGAATTAATGCAACATTCCTAATTTAATAATCAAACAAAACACAATCCGTTCTTTTACAAAATCAAAACTTGTAGCAAGTTTAGTGAAATCGCATTTAGCCGATCATTTTGACAATAAATTAAAAATTGTATCTGCAATATCTTTTTTTATACCTTTAATTTAAATTGACTAATATTGCATACAAACTGTTTCTAAACTTGTATACATGAAAACTGACCTTCCTTTATTTTTGTAGTTGGTTCCGCCGAGCTGGAAAAACAGTGTGATAAACACAGATTTGCACAGAGCAATTTCAGTTTATACACTCAGAGTTTATAAACCAATTTTGTTCTATGCAAGTCTGTGTTATCATACTATTTTGACAAAACATCCTGGTGATGGGCGAGCGCCCGAAACCGATCGGTATCATATGACTGACTGATTCCTTTATTTTGTTTATTACACAGAAGGGGACAATATCTGGCTCTCTATTGGCTATTCAGTACATGGGAAATAACCATGGAGGAAATGGAGGAATCGTTCTCAATGTGTCTTCCATTGTTGCGTTTCATGTGTGCCGTGTTATACCAATTTATTCATCAACCAAAGCAGCTGTACTTAAATTCACTAGAGCAGATGTACTTAAATTACTGGGTGTAAGTAGAAACATTAATGAAATGCAATTTATTTAGACTAATTATTGTAATGTATTTTTTTTTATTTCCAGACTGAACATCAATATCAGCTGCATGGAATTAAATTTATCACAATGTACCCACATGCTACAGGAGGAACTAAATGTCTTCGTAATTCAGAAAAGAAATTTATTTTTTCCGATGAAGATTTTGTAAAACCGTTTTATGCTACGAAATTTGGAGTTCTTCAAAGGTAAGTCAC